>JAATLQ010021340.1:1601-23703 GCA_013421005.1 Heliconius erato x Heliconius himera | reverse complement strand
ATGTATAGCGGACTTTTTTAAACATTAAAAAACAATATTTTTGTAAAACATTGTTTTTATGTATCTCATAAGGTTGAGTCGGCGCCCGCTATGTATGCGTTAAGCTCATTTTGGGTGACGTTTTCTTATAACAAACAAACTTTGCAAACCGTTGCTTAGCAACGGTCGGTTGTTATTAACATGGCGGAATAAATTGCCTGTCAAACTAAAAAGTATTTTAATATATTAGTAGATATCGACAATATTACAAATATGAGAAAAAAAAGTAACCTATGTTCATCCGAAGACCCTTAAGTATCTCTTTATGAGTATTTTATCACAATTGAATTAGCGGTTTGGCCCTGATTGCGTAACAGACAGACAGACAGACAGACAGACAGACAGACAGAGTTACTTTCGAATTTATAATATAGGTATGGATTTGCTCATTAGTTTTATTTTATTCTGGTAGTATTTGTTTTACGTTAATAATATATAGCTGGACTTTTTTAATTATTTTTAATATTTGTAGCTCCGTCCTCCACCTCCCGCCGATCCGGATGTGGCGTGTTGGGTGACGGTCCCTAACGCCGCACTCGTCGCCACTTGACACACCAGCGGGGACGCACTTGTGCAGGTTGCATTAGGTGGACGCCCTAACAGTGCGCTCTCGCGAGTTGCACGTGGCGGATGGAACCCTCGTAAGGGCTGGCAGGGGTCTGCGGACAAGCCTTCCATCGTAGATTCCCACGAATGAAAGAAATGAAGACAGAACGGAATGCAATATCATGGTAGATGGTAAAATATTAGAACAAGCGAATGAAGTGGTATATTTGAGAAGTATGTTCAGTAGAGATGTAAGATACGATATGGATGTGCTAAGACGTATTGCTGCCGGTAATAGGGTTAAAGCAGCCTTAGCTGCATTGATGAGACGGCAAAACATCAGCGCTGCTGCACGTTTGGCCGTACACAATGCAGTGTTGGTACCGACTCTGTTATACAGCAGCGAAACGTGGGTATTACAGAAGAATATCGAAAGCTAGATGAATGCTGTGGAGATGCTATCTTTTCGTATGATATGCGGAGTCAGTTTAGCTGATTGAATCCGCAATGAAGACATACACAGAATGGTAGGTACTAGCGAGGATGTCACGATGAGAATGAAAAAAAAACGTGCTCAGTATGGTTTGGGCACGTCGAATGAATGTGTGATGAAAGAATGGCAAAAAAGATTTATGCCGGAAAAGTGAGCGGTAAGATAGGTAGGTGGAGACTTCGAAAACACAGTATCGAAGATACTGGAGATAGGTCACGTAAAAAGCATGAGGACCCCTGAGGGCATGTATGAAGAGGTCGTTAACAGTGGACGAAAGAGGTATGCAGGGACCGTAGCGTTTGGCGCTCCGTTCTCTCTGACTACCCCGCTAGGAATACAGCTTGAAGCTACATTAGAATAGATTAGATTATTAATATCTTTCTTTGGTTACTTTGGTACATTGTAATAAGGTATTTTTTGTAATATAAAAAAATGTTCATTTTAGGGGTTAATTTTTAATATTAAGAATTTCCTTTGGTTACTTTTACTCATTTTTTCTGTTTATTTTAATTATACAGGTCTTTTTTCTGATATTCAGAATTGTATGTGTTCAGCTTATTTTGGTAATAAAATAATGAATAAAATATTTTTTTTTTCTTCTTTTTATGTCTTTTTTCAGATATTACGTTTTAGATGGCGTAATCCAACGCCGTATTTAGTTCAATCAGAATGACATGTCACAAATATTTTGCCTACATACATATATCTTAAATTTCTAAGTGTTTTACATAGTATGATGATTTATATTTCTATAGGTACTATAATACAACAGGAAAAGATTGTATTTAATATATTAAATACATTTAATACAGGGTGCGGCATATAGATCTCCCCTATTGTAATATGACACACTTAATAAATAACGTAAAATAGAAAAAAAGAGATTTATGACTTCAAATAAACATTCAATTCAAAAATAAATTGTATTTGTCAGTTTGTACACATATCTTTACACGCTATAAAGTTGAGACTTTCTGGTTGTACTTATAGCCATAGCACAAAACTGCGGGCGGTAATTAGTGTTATTTAAAATAAATATTGTCTGGATAAGGCAAAGGATCGATAATATTACACATATAAAATGGCTACACCCCTCGAGAAAAAAGTTACGAGAAAAATGCTGAAAAATTAGCTACAGCGTCAAAGCGACGTTACAGAGTTAATTGAAGATTTCTTAAAAAGAACAAAAAGTTTCACTGTCCCGTAGGAAATAGGATTTCAAACTCTTATATTGGAATATTATAACGGTGCATAATTGAGCGATAACGATTTTTTTTTATTTTTTTCAGCTATGCGCTGAGTCCGACGTGAACCAACCGTGTGGCTGAGTGCCGGAAGTCAACACCGTGCTTGGCCTTGACACCACGGTGAAAAATGAGTATATTAAATATTTCCTATCCTCGAGTGGGAATCGAATCCACAACGTGTTGCGTTTACAGTCCTTTAATTCATAATTATAAAATAGAAAAACTCGTTTAGGCACCATGTGGGGTTAGGCTTAGAGTAAATGTAAAAAAAAATAAAAATGATAAAAAAATAATAATAATATGGAAAACAAGGGTACCAACCAAATGTCTGTATAGTTCTCAGATTTTAAATAAATAATAAAAAAGTATTTTAACATAATCAGAAAGGTTTTATATTTTTTGATTAATATTCTAATTAAATTTTATTATTTATATAATAAAATTTAATTAGCTGGATTATTCCAGGTTATACAACCCATAACGATAGTAAACTGCAAAATATGGTATTCTTTATAATTGTGCATACTCAGGTTTTTGAAAATCATCAGAGTGTCATGAAAATCTAATCGTTATATGATAACGGCGTAATATTCCGGCATAATAGGGTTGTCGCGTACATATTAATTTTAATATATTAAAAATAATAAATTCCGCAATCGATATCGATATATACGAGTATATTGGTACAATGTCTGGCTGTAAGCATGTTATAATTTTAATTTCTACTCAAAGTAATTTCAATTTATTTTCATATCTTCGTCTGTGGTAAGAAAAGCTGACAGCTGACAATTGTTGGTTTCCAGCACCCAATTAAACAAAGAGTAGAAAATTCAGTGTCTTTGAAATTCAAATACAATATTTATGTTTAAGTATTAACGTTTGAGGACGAGAGCCAACTAATTAAGTTATTGGCTGGTTGGTCCTTAACCAAGACAGACAAAAACCAGTTCAAATTATTTTATCTTGAAAAATGAGGAAATAGATAAACCTACAGTTTATCTATTTCCTTATTTTTTATATTGTAACAGCAGTCAGTTTAAAATATTTATTAATATTTGTACACACTTTTGCTTAAAACTCTTCTTTAATTAATAATAAATATTAGTATCTACACACTAATCACTACTTACTAATGAGCGCCTTTGCCACTGTAGTTATAGTATACTTTATCTTAATTACCATAATATAACCTAACCTATAAATCGATAAATGTACTATTCAGAACAAAAATATTTTTTTATTTCAAGTCAGTAGTTCCTGAGAATATTAATATTCACATTTCAAAGATAAGCGTAATTTTTTTTAGTTTATGACTGATGTTTTGTGTACATACAAATAAAACATGCTCGCAAATTATTAAATTCTTTAAAAAAAACTAAACACTAAATTGTAGAAAACTAAACACTAAATTGTAGAAATAAACTGATAACTCAAAGCAGCTCGCCATCTTTTAGCTTACTAGAGAGATCTTTGTTATACATCTCACTTCTACTTCTACCAGGTACAAATTAACTCTTAATTTTTCCCGGTAAATAGTTGGTAAATTCTTGTTTACTTTAAAATAGTGATTTTTATATAGATCTTTGTTACCGATGGAAAAAATAGCTTTAAGCTTCTAGTGTATAGGATAATATTCAGGTTTAATTTATTCTAGTATAAACTGATTTCTTTGAATATCGTAATTTAAAATAACAGCTTCCCGATTCCGATTATAATAAAGGAGCCTGAAAGACTACTCAGTACCTACCACCTCCGTTTCCGTAAGGTTTTAGTGTTATGTTTAAACTAAAATTACATTAATAAACTATATTAAGCCAAAAATATTTATTATGAAGAAATGAATCTCTACAAACAAAAGTTCGTATTAAATGTTGAAAATAGAAAATTTTCCACTCCAATCCAAGAAATACATCAGAAGAGCCATTAAGTTAATCGGCCTTGAGTTCCACTACAACTGAATGAATCTGTACAAGATATACTAGTTTTTAATACACTGCTATTCTTATATTGTTATTTTTCATGATGTACTAAAGAAATCATGAATGAATAGAAAATTAAGAAATAATCAATATTTTGTAATAAGCCTTACAAAAAGTAATCAATGCAAAATCGTTCTGCACGATTCTACTTTTTTTATTGTTGGGGAAAAAATGTTTAATGATAATCTGTTGTGAAAAGTTTTTGACGAAATTTGTTTTTTTTGTAAGCTTTTGGATTTTTTTTATAACTTGTTATGGGAAGTGACGGATATCTGGCGCCATGGATGTTTTTAGAAGAGTATAAAAAAATATTATGATTATTCATTTAGGATATTGAGGCCGTCGTGGCGCCACTGTGCCGGATCTGATTGTAAGCGAATTAGCAATGGGTTCGATTCCTATTGATGGTAATTAATTTCATTACCCCCTAATAAAATAAAGCGCAGCGTTTAATTCCGTCACTACACAGGCAATGTTGTATAGTAGTGTCTTCATGCTAGGTTGTCTCGGCCTACCCCTATATACCTACATGTACCGTGTGGAGCCAAAAAAAGACACAAATAAACAATCATGAAAATCTAGACGAAAAGCAGAGACTTCTCATTCCATTTAACGATAATTTAGGAAAGTATTATAGATAAAAATATACCTTAGTAGCTGTTGTTGCGGCTTCGTGGGCCATTGTGAAATGGAAATACATTAAGTTTTGTGTATGATACATTCTTTGTGCTAAATGTAACTTTCACTGCAGCAAAGTAGTTTATATAAAAACGAGTAACGTATTTTTTTAGCTTCACTTTCCATCGATTTCTGGAGGTTTGCGTGTTGGGTGGCGGATGCCAACACCGCGCTTTGTCTCGTTACCAGAACTAAAAATATTAAATTAATTAACATAATTTAATATAGTTTAAAGCTTTCCTTGATAAATGATCTACATATATGTATAACATAAAAAAGACCAGTAGTTCTTGTTCCTAAGATTAACGCCTTCAAACAAAGAAATTACACAAAAAGAAATGTTTTTGTTAAATTATATAAATGTGAAAATAGCACATTTTTCACTCGGGGAATTGATTATTTTTTATTAATATTTTCACATTTTCTTCGCTTTGGTATCAAGGCAAAGTGCGGCATTGAGTTAAGTTACTCGACACGGAATGCATCAAAAATTCACCGGAAAGTAAGTAGCGGGGTGTCTTAACACTAGGTTCCCTCTGCCTTCCCTACTACATGAAATTGAAAAAATCACTCTATTTAATTTATTTCATTTTCTTTTTTATAAGCAAAAAGCAGCATATCCAAGTTGAACAATAAAAATATTTAGCCAACAATTACTGTTAGTTCTGTAAAACACGTTCTATAGTAGCCTGTGGGGAGCCGCGGTTGTAAGCGAGTGAAATTTTAATGCAATTAAGCTTCAGAAATGGCTTGGTAAGCTTATTTACTTTTAGTGCTGATTAAAAGAACTTATACCGTGTAGGTAGATATAACGTCTGCATAGAAACGCGATGGTTATGGGTTCGATGCACACTTGGAGGCAGTAGTATTAAAATAATGTTCATTTTCCCTCACAAGTAGACGGAACGTGAACTTAAATTCCGCTAGTCAACAAAAAAGTCGAAATGTTGCGTACATTTCGAAAATTTGGCAGGAAATGGAGTACGAATATGCGGGATGCAGCGTGAAACTAAAAAAATATAATTATGCTGTGTGTATAACAATAGTGTGCAGTGTTGAAAATTTTCTTCGTAGATTTATTACCAACTATATTTATTTAGTGTTAGCAGCTGATTTAGGAGACTCGCAGTCTGCTTGAATTATGGGGCTAGTTCAGACAAGTTTTTGTTTCTTCTGGATTTCCATACTAACGACGGTTTTGTAGCGTTTTTTTATAACAACAAATATATATTATAACAACAGTAACCTAACCTAACCTAACGTCACAATTTGGCAGCATTAAACAAATTTTAGACCTTCATTTGTCACCTCACCACCAGCCACTTAGAAGACCATCAGATTTCTGATGTTAAGAAATCCAAAATAATATTTTTAAAGTTATATCGCTGGTAATTTAATTGCAAAATTTGCTTTTCTACCACTATTATATCCTATCAATGTGAATATAAGTGCTGCAGAAGTTTAACGTGTTTTGATATGTGGCATCAGGACTGTTAAGTGTGCTAAGAATAAAACATTTTTGTGCTTTAGAAACAACATGTAATATAGTAGCAACTTCAAGGACTAGAAAGCGTTATACTGAAAGTTGTTCATATTCGAAGATCGTTAATGACGCTCACGTAACAGAATTTACACGATCGAATAATTGTTTTTGAAAATACGTCCAATAATTTTAAAAAGAGCTAATGAAAGGTACACCAAAATGGTAGGTTGTAAATCTTTCACCTAAATGTCCTTTGAATTTGTATTGTATGAAGGCAAATAATTTTTAGTGGAATGTACTGTATAGTAATCAATTTCTTGAAATTTAACTTTTGAAGGAAGAATCATACTGAAGTTGCCGGTAGAGACTAGTGGGCATTAATGTCTACGTATAAACTAACTTAAACTAAGCCCAAGGCTTAGCTTCGCAGTTTTATCCACAAAGTCTTTTATCCACCAAGTCTTCGAAAAGACTTCTCTTCACGGTCCTACCGAGCGAAGAAAAAAAAGAATAGATTTATCTTTTAGTAGTAACGAGATAAAAGATAGCAAAGATCAAAATTGTGCATATTAGATGAATACTATCAGGCTTCAAATCCAAAAATTTTATAATTTTTTGTTTTGTTAATTGTTTCAATTCTAGAAATTAAAATTTAAACCAATGTGGAAGAACATTAATAGTATTAAAGTTATGTGTATTTTTTTCTTAAGTGGCCCAAAGTATCATATTTGATACAGATAATTCAATAAGAATTATTCGACAGATTTCTTTGAAACTAATCCGGTATGGCTTCAAAATAAAAAAAAAACGCGGCTTAATTCCTTAAGTTTTTGCTCTCCCAGGAAGATATAGAACTTTTTACATCATAGTAAAGTTATTGATAGCGAAATGTAAATAAACATGTAACACTATAAATTTATTGGATAAACGTAATCAAATATGACAAAAATAAAAAATCATGGACGATTTTATTATTTAAATTATTAAATTGAATCACGAAACCTGATGCATATTACCCCTTGAAAGATGGGAAAGGTAACTACTATTCTTTTAAAATATTTTTAAATTGATTTTTAAGAAACATTGCCTACTAATCATTTTTTTTCTCACAGTGTATAATTTTTCACAAAGTATCTGCTAAACACATAGTTTAAAGTATCGCTTACAAAAAACAATATCCTACAGAAGCTCCTTTAACTGATACAGAGTCTCCACGAGTCAGACGACTGTAAGTAATTTCAGTATTAATGGAATTTCACAAGTCAGTTGCACAGATTGCAACAACATTCTATCGTACTAAACGAATCCACCCTAGATTCGTTTTGTACGGTTTGTTTTTCTATTTATATGTCAAATCTTTTTTTAAATTTTGTCCATATATTTATTATATTATCCCGCATATAGCATCTTAGGCTGATGGAACCTCGCAAATTTTTCGAGACGTTGCGTGGTAAGTAGTTAAAATCAACGATTCATTTGGCCTTGGTCCCAGATCGAGGAAATAAAAATAATAAATAATTTATTCTCTCGAGTGAGAATAAAACCCACAATCGTCACGTTTATAGACAAACTCTTATGCCGCCAGTCTACTATTGCCTCAATACTTTGTATATTTCTTAAAATTGTCGACGATTCAGAAGTGCTGACAATTGTCTTATTGAATAAAGAATATTTTGAATTTAAAAGTGATGCGTTAAAAAAGAAAACTAACGCAGAAACGCTCCACATCTAAAAAGACATTATTATATAAAGTTGAGGCAATAAAAACAATGTTAGTTTCATTAATTCTCAGGGCGTCGTATGATTTATGCTCGTCCAGCCCTAGCTCGTATCCCTAAGGTATATAATCGGTTAATATTTAGTACATATAATATATTTTACTATGTAATAAGTATTTATAAGTATTTAGTTATTATCTCGAGGCCGGTCGTGGCGCAGCGGCACGACTGGTTGTGGGTTCGATCCCCACTCGAGGAGATGAAATATTTACTTAAATTTATATTTTCATTTCTTCGCTCTGGTGTCGAGGTTAAGCGCGGCGTTGAGTTCTGCCACTCAACACGCAATGCCTCCAGAATTCGGCAGAAAGTGGGGAACGGAGTGTCTTAACACTAGGTTCCCTCTGCCTACCCTGCTGTGTGCGGGATACAGCGTGAAGCTAATTTAATTTTAATTTTTTTTTTAGTTATTATCTTGGTATTACCGAAACGTAATAGCAACAAGTTCAAAGCTTATAACTAATCTTCTTTCGGAAAGTTACGGATTCGATTCCAATCAAGGAATATTTTGTATTTAAGTCACTTTATTCTAATTATAGTGTTAAAATTCAGAACATTCAGAGTTTAAAGAAAGTGTTCAGAGTAGGTTCAGAGGAAACACTAGAATCTCTCTAGATTCTAGTGTTAAGGCTCTCTGTCCCATATTTTCCGCCGAATTCTGGAGCCATTGCATATTGAATGGCGAAACTCAACGCCGCGCTTTGCCTCGAAACTAGAACGGAGAAGAAAAAATATATAAATTAAAATATTTTTTTATTCCTCTGAGTGGAGATTGAATTCACAACCAGTCGCGCTTACAGTCATACGCTTTTCCCCTGCGCCACGACTGGCCTCAATCTTTAACTTATAATAATATTATACTCCATTTAAACTCTTAACAATTTAGCGAGCAACCCAAGAAAAATGAACGTAGTGGAACATTTAAACGCAGATAAAGCGTAAACGTCAATAATAAAAATATCTCTATATCTTTATATCATACGACGCGACGCTCTATTCAGTGAGCGCGATATGCGTGTCGTGGTGGAAAATATCGAACATCTGGAAGAGTTATTGCTGTTATTTTAACGTGGATTTTGTATTCTGAATGTGTCATCATTATTGTTGTAATATTAAATTTTTGGGACATTACGTGGTGAGCAACGCCGCTCTTCTTTTTATTACCAGATCAGACCAATTAGGAACTAAACCCACAACCATATTTACAGTCAAAAGGTATATTATTGAGGCCAATCGTGGCGCAGGGGCACAAAGTGTGACTGTAAAATCGACTGATTGTGGGTTCGATCCCCACTCGAGGAAATGAAATATTTATTTACATTTATATTTTCATTTCTTCGCTCTGGTATCGAAGTAAAGCGTGGCGTTGACTTCCGCCACTCAACACGCAATGCCCTCCAGAACTCGGTGGAAAGTGGTTCCCTCTGTCTACCCTATTGTGTTCGGGATGTAGCGTGAAGCTGATTTTTAAAAGGTACTTACAAAGGCACGAAGACGGCTTCAATCCCCCTGTTAACCTAAAATTTAGAAAAATTAATTAATTTATAATAATTGATATAATGAAAGAGTATGTAAACTGGCGTTCCTACATCCATTTCGTATGTTGTGAAAAGGAATATTGCTGACGATAATATAGTTAATGGTGCCATAGCTGCATTGACGAGACAGCTAAACTTCAGCACGTGTACTGTGCACGCGAAACGTGGATATTAGAGAAGAAGAGTGAAAGAAAGATAAATCTTGTGGAGATGTGATCTTTTCGTAGGATATGCGGGGTCAGTTTAGCTGATCGAATCAGCGACGAAGAGATACACAGAATGGAAGGCATTAGCGAGGATGTGATGGTGAATATGAAGAAAAAAATGCTGAGGTGGATCCAGACATGTCCAACGAATGAATGTTGAAAGAATGGCCAAAAAGATTTATGAAGAAAAAGTGAAAGGTAAGAGAGGTAGTGGAAGACCCTGGTTGAACTTACTTAACGAAAATATTATATTAATGAAGGAGCAGGAAGATCACTTATAAAGCATCACCTCCCGAAGGGAATGTATAAAGAGGTTAACGATAAAGTGATATGCAGAGACCGTGACCGTGTTTAGCGATTTTCATTAAGAAAACGACGTTTTTTAAGAAGCCCCACCACCAAAACATATTGAAAGATTTAAATCTTATTCAAATATATTTTTTTACAATTGTACATATTATATTTTAGTACTGCCCAGATAATTTACAGCAGACTTTAATATTAAGTGAAAACGTTTCCAGTGTTTTATTGCATTAGCGCTCCAGTGAACTGGATTTATAAGGACTTGGTTGGGTATAAATTCAGACGCGTGTGCGTAGTTCGTTCTTGTATGAATGTTTTATGCTTCATTCGATTCTATACCTTCTAACACCAAGTGTACGGTATTAGTTAAAGTTGTTTTGAGTTTTTTTATAATAAAAAAGTAAGTGCATAGTAAAATTTTAAACTTTTTAATTTTACTTACTTAGATTTACGCTGCATTTCGCTTATACCAAGGTAGATCAGAGGGAGCTTATGTAGTTTTAAGACACTTCCTTCCCCAATTTTAAGGACATTGCGTGTGCAGTGGTAGAACTTAACGCCGATAAGAAGGAAAACATACCCTGACTTATACTATTTAATACAACCTTTATAAAAATCAGCTTCACGCTGTATCCCGCAGAGGGAACCTAATGTTAAAACAATACGTTCCCCACTTTTCGCCAAATTCTGGAGGCATTGGCCGTGCTTTGCCTCGAGACCAAAGTGAAGCAAATGAAAATATAAATGTAAATAAATATTTCATTTCCACGAATGGGGACCGAATCCACAACCAATCGATTATACAGTCACACTATGTGCCCCTGCGCCACTACTGGCCTCTACAACATCCTTACAAAACGTAACAGAATATAATATAATATATTTATAAAATAATGAATATTCACAAAAACTAAACCGAGCATATGCACATAGTAGTTCCTCTAATACGGGGCACCCTCATGAATATTCTATGTCCGGCGAGATTTATTGCGGACGGTCTTCCGTCTTACCGCTATGTATTTGTAGGTACGGCCACGTATGTACGTACAAGTAGATTTATGGTGCGTCGCTCTGAATTAGATTTGCCCTGATGTCCGACGTTTGTGCACAGATTGGTCGTAACGTTTTAATATTTTGTTAGGTACCTTAATATGTTGTGAGATACCTTAATGTTGTTTAGTGAATATCTATAGATAAAAAGGTGGTCCTGCATGAGCACTAGCATGTGACCGTAAACACGATGGCCGTGGATTAGATTCCCACTCGGGGTAATGAAATATTTATAATATTCATTTTTCTCGCTCTAGGCCAAGCGCGACGTTGAGTTTTGCCGCTCCACCGGCGAAAAGTGGAGAATGCAAGTCTCTCAATGGAAATGGAGTGTTTTAACACTAGGCTTCCAGGTTCCATCTACCTACTCTGATATTTGTGGTACATCTCACACGTGAAAGTAATAAAAATCTATAGGCAAAGAGAATTGACTTAATGTAACTCAAATCCGCGGTTTGTCTTACGAAGGGATTTGGAAACATGTGTAGATCGACCGACCCCACAACCACAGCGTTTACAGTCATTTGCTGTCCCACAACGCCACGAGCGTTTATTGAAAAAAAAATGGTTTGGCGACTGAAACTTTATCAAAATAAATATATTAACAACTAGCGGCCTGCTGGCGACTTCGCTCGCTTGTACTACATGATTATTCATTTAAGAAATAGAATTGACTGCCAACTATCATGACTTCTTATTATTTTTTTATTACATTATCGTAATTTCTATAAGGATTTTTGATTATTTTAAATTAAATTACACGACCAATGTTGATACTTGATGTTTATAATAATATGCTTTCAGCATTGATACATATAGCTAATTATTTATTATGCATATATATTATTTATGTAACATTATATTCTTTTTACCTACATATGTAATGTACGTGTTATCATCATTTTAAAACTGTGTCAGTGCTATGTGCTTATGTCAGTGAATAATTTAATTTACTTCTTCAGAAGAAGCCTTAACTATTAAATAATCGATTTGAATAAGGAAGGATAAAATATTATATATATTAGCTTATTATACATATTAGCTCCTGTATATTTTTTAAATTAGTACACTTAGAATGCATGTTTTTAGACATTTTTTATAATCTATACAACAATCAACATCTTCCGTCAAGTTCGAGTCGTACTCGTGAACCGAGAGTTCCGTACCAGTTTCATGAATGTAGATACACGAAAAGTATAACTTATTAAAGTTGACTTTTTGTATTAACTGAGATACGAATAAAAAAATAAATTATTTTTTTCTGTAACACAAATATTATATTTGTGTTATATTATCATATTTTGGAAAATAGTTTTGTACTTTTTTGTACCGTAAGTTTTAACATCTTACCAAATTTCGTAATTGTAGATCAACGGGAAGTACTCTATACTTTTTAAGACAAAATGCCAAATAAGGAACACAGACACAAAAAAGGAAGCACAAGCCCTCGTATCATTTGATTGCAATGGTTTTTTTGTGGTCTAAGGGAGTGACATTCTATACTTGAGGTATCTAACCTCCAAGCGATCTTGTAAAACATAGTCTTGATAGACGGACAAACGGATATACAACAAAGTGATCTTATAACGATTGTTTTTTTTGTTATATGGACACTAAAATACCCGTAGCATGTACTGGTGCAATATCGTTTGTAAGTTATATTTTTATACACAATATTCGAGTATTTTTCTGTTTAAACACAATTTTTTAGAGATTACTCCGAAGAGTGCGAGTTCAAATGGACGTGAAAATTTTTATATGTTTTCTAAAAAAGTAAAGACAAACACTAGCAAACGAACGAACGAACAATCTAAACAAAAATCTATTCAAAGAAATATAAACTAAATATATAGAGTATTTATTTAATATATTATTTAATATCAAGTTGTTCTTTATTTCTGTGTTGAATTATTACGACTTGAAATTAACTGTTAAGAAGGTAGCCTTCACCAATGATTCAATTTTGTTTATTTTATATTTTATAGTTTGTACTATGAACATATTTGTTTAACAAATATTTTTATCAACAGTTTTATAACCAAGACGTTTCCAAAGTCATATTTTGGCCGTGAATTTTACCAGCGCAATTCATAAAATGATGCCTTATCACAGTGCCATCTATTGGTAAAAGTTAAACTGTAACCGTTTGGTCATCATTATAAACATACCGTTTTCTTCTTAAATCTCACTTCACATAAAATTATATTAATTGAAAACGATGTTTTGCTAAAGTAAAATATTTTTCCCGACGAATAATATTTTTCCCGACGTAGTTAATGTTTAACAAATAATAACTCAACAATATATTTTATGCTGTTATCAAGATTTGTTAGTACTTACTTTTTGTTGCCAATAGATACCGTTACATGTACCTATTTCTAGTATCAAATATAAATTTCTTGAAAACTTCAAATTCATATATCTTTTGATAGAGTGAAGTGATTACAATAAAATAAAAACTAAATAATACTCTGAGTTACTTACAATTGTTATGTATAAAAGTTGCTTAAATTGGTTTTGTACTTTTTACGTAATATAACTTCATTTTAATCACATAAACGGACAGACGGACGGACGGACGGACAAACGGACAAACGGATAAACACAAAAATTGTAAAAATGTTGAAAATGATAGTTACCCTTCAAAACCCTAAAGCTATTTATTTCTTTTAAATATTTTCAATTTACACATACGACATTTCTAAAAATTTATTTGTAAAATCATATTAGATTTTACATATTTATATATTAACAATTTTAAGGTACATATTTAAATTTACTATATTTCTATCAACTGAAACGCGGCTTCGGGCGCATAAATTTATTGTTTTATTTTATTCAATTTTTTATTCAATTATACAAAATCTTTAAATAAACTCTGCCCTATGTGTTATTCGGGCCCATATTTTAAACTATATTAGCGTTAGCATAAAGTTTTATCTTAATCCTTTCAGTATTTTTTTTGTGTGAAATTGGAACAAACATCCATGCCCACTTTTTTCACATGTATTATATTTGTAGGACAGGATTTACTTTTAAATAGTCTCGCTTTTTTTCACTGTTTATACATTATGTGATATTCAGTAAAATTATGACGAAAAGGACGTGGATACTTATGACATTTAAGCAGGATATGATGGAAAGAACCTTCGTTAGGTTCGAATCTTTGAATAAACGAAGTATTATAATCTAATAAATTTTGCAGAATACTCAAACGTATTAGTTTATTATTTTGTAGTCGAAGTCATGATATCTGTTCTCTACTTTTTATTTATCTTCTCACATAGCGGGGTAAGCAGAGGGAACCTAGTGAACACTCCGTTTCCATTAAGATTATTCTTTTCCCCACTTTCTAAATGCTAATTTCCGGAGGGATTGAATGGCGTAACTCAATTTTATCTTCTGACCAGAGCGTAAATTAGGTGAAAATAGAGAATGGTATATTAACACTAGGTTCCCTCTGCCTATCATACTATATTCAGAGTATAACGTGAAACTAAAAAATGTACGGATATACAGCACTGTTATGTCTGCTATGAATGAAACGTGAGGTATATCAAAAACAAATATTGTCATGCGGAAATCGAATCTGCTATACGTGATTGTTTTAATGTCAAAACAATATGAAACAATGAATATTTCCCAACACAATCACAATATATTTTGAGATATCTTAGTAGTAGTAAAAATGTTCATAGGCAAATTATGGTAGAAGATTTTTAATACTTTTAAACTGTTATTCCACAATATGTCAAATGATAATTCTTAGCAATAATCTTTTCGTCGTAATAGAGGCCGTTGTAACGCAGGGGCACAAGCGTGCAACTGTAAACATGACGGTTATGGGTTCGATTTCCACTCGGAGGAATAATTTAATATATTTATTTTCTCGCTAAGCTAAGCAAAGTGCGGCATTGAGTTCACTCAACAGAGTGGCGGAACTTAACGAGAATTCGGCAGAAAGTCAGGAATGGAAGTGTCTTAATACTAGGTTTCTAGGTTCCCTCTGCCTACGTTGCAGGGGGTACAATGTGAACCTAAAAAAAAACTTTGGACAGCGATAATTTGTAAGAATCTTTCTACTGAGATAAATAAGATAACATGAATAAGTTACAACAAGCGTATAAGAATTTTGAAGTAGTTTGATAAGATGATAGTATGGTCCTGTGGTGGTGCGCACGGACGGTTTCAAAAGACGCGAGTTCGGGACGCGGAAGTCAAGCTTCGGGCCTAAGAAGCAGAACGTTCCCCCAAATGTGTTTATAAAAGAGAAGCATCTTTATTCTATAAAATTCGTAAAACAAATAAATAAAAAAAAGGTTTTATTTGTTAAATCTGGCCTTACCAAAGTTTTGTATAAAAAACTGAGAAAATTATTTATTCTATAGTGAAACAAAAACAAAATAACACCCAGCGTTAATATCCAAAACATTTTTACAATATTATTCTTCTCAAGACTAACATTCGCATAAAATTATGTAAATTTTTCTAATACAGTACAGAGCTTTGTTCTCAAGTCCCCTTTTATAAGGCCTTTCATGAAGATTAAATTAGCGAAATTATTTTGCTGTTCGTTCCTTGAGTGAAATGTTTGAATTGATTTATATACTTGCCTTATTATTTGTAGTATTTAGTTTATTTTATATTTGTGCTGTCGCTATAGCGGTCAACAACATTGGTTGTAGGTTCGATTCCTACTCAAGTTATTACCCAGTATTGACGAATTCTCACAATATATTCTCAACCAACGCGTTTACAGCCACATGCCGCTGTGCCACGACTACCTCAATTACCTTATAAATGTATATATACCTATATTAATACTATAATCATCAGCCAATTCCCTCTAAATATTACGTGTATTTAAAGAAAATTGGTATAATTAGAATAGTATTAAATAAATAAAAAGCGGGCGAAGCCACGCAGGGACCGATAGTCAATGAATAAAATAAGTTGTAGACCTAAAAAATTATGACAAAAAGCTGAGCTTATTTAAGTCTAACTACCAAGCAAAAGGTTCTAACGCTACTTACGGGAAACGCTCTCAACTTGCCCCTCTTATGTTTTTACCTAGATATGTCAACGTAAAACGTTGACATATGTATTTAGGTAAAAACATGCACTTTTTATTATTAGGTTGTGGTGTAACTGTAAATCTTAGTTAATAAATCAGCTTCACGCTGTATCCCGCACACAGCAGAGTAGGTAGAGGGAACCTAGTGTTAAGACACTCCGTTCCCTACTCTCTGCCGATATCAACGCCGCGCTTAGCCTCAACACCAGAGCCAAAAAATGGAAATATAAATTTAAGCAAATATTTCATCTCCTCAAGTGGGGATCGAACCCACAACCAGTCGATTTTACAGTCACACTTCGTGCCGCTGCGTCACGACTGGCCTCAATCTCAATCTCAATCTCATTTTTTAGCAATTTATAGTAAAATTTATTAATATAATAAAATTATCTGAGTATTCATTGCTATACACAGAAAATAAAATTTTAAAAATACTTTTAGGTGTCCATATAAAACTAACAGAATTCAAAAATCATAATTTTATTTTTATTGGACAACAATTTTTGTTGTCGCGTAAGCTTAAGGACGTACTGGTACGAGTGCACTTGCACTGGGTGCGCTCGATGAATCCTTCGAGTATACGCCTTCAAATTAGACAAAAACTTACCAGTAATAGTGCAAGATTTACCAGTAGTATCGTACACGTGCTCGATGCACTCAATTTAAGTTAGATCCCATCTACATGACGTAGATCTCCAGGAATAGAAGTTACTAAGTAAACTAAGTGTTAAACAGTGCTCTACTATACAACTCAAACATAATACAACGTACCTAATTCTTTTTCATAATATTCCAAAATATTATTAACACATTAAAACTATTATGTATTTTAAAAGAATAATATTATTACGCTTAAAACATTAGAGAACCAGAACAATATAACCAAATAAAAATAATACACGAACGACACTCCAGCCAGTAAACAAGCTAATCGCAAAAAATATCTATTTAAAATTTTTAAGGCACAGGCAGGGTTTCAGGCACCAGCCACTGGGCTTTATGAAAAAAAAATGCCTTTAAACGAGAAGGCAAAAATACGAAGGTAAATATAAAATCAGGAGTGAAATGTTTTTAATAACGTCGGGTAAGCGCACAGTTTTCCGCTAGACAGCGCTCTTTAAGTAGCGGGGCAAATAAACTCGCCGGATGAGACTGGGTTCCGTATAAAAATGACAATTATATATTTGTTTATATTTTTATTATTTCTAAAAAAACAATCTTTATATTTACATACTATGATACTATCAAATAAAGTCGTTTTCCTTGATGTCGATCAAATTTTTCGAATTTCGCGACATATTTTATTGAGTTTTTCCACAAAAGTAAATTATTCAAGAGTGCTTACTCTTTATAAAAGGTATACGAGTATGTATATTACATTATAGTATAAGAATGTTAAATGTTTGTTATGTAATGCTTTTAAAATATATGCATATTTCTGTCCGCTTATTCTCAGAAATGGGAAATATTGAATTTAAGTAATCGCGTAGTTCATGATGGTAAAGGAGTCGCAAGAGAGATACAACAGAGAGAGAAATGCTAGTATTAGTATATATATTGAATATCTATCTTTTTTAGAATTTTACTGCAAAAATAGAGTACAGAAATTTTCCACTTTTTGTTCAAACAGAAGTATTACCTAGTAGCCACGTGATCAAATGATGAATTATGTAATCGTATGACACTTTTTTATGTACTTGACGTGACCCATAACCTTTCTCGATAAGTAGACTGTCCAAGATAAATGTTTTGCAATTTGACTCAGTATTTTCGAATATTAGAGGATTTAACCACACAAGCTCTTCTGCTTTATCTATTTAGCATTGAGTAGTACTCCTTCGTTATTAATATCGCCCGTATCCTTTTATTAAAGATGGCAATATCCACAGAATAGTTTTTTTTTTTATAAAATTATACTTTATACCATTGTCGCCTAGTGAGACAGTAGTTAGTAGTGTCTTGTCTTTGTGTCATCCTTATCCACACGGATAAAAACTATAAAGCTGCTTATCTAAATATAATTATATACGGAACCCCTAAATTATTTAATATACATCAAGCTTCCACTACACGGCTACTCAGTGAATTTAACGTGTATCCCAGTTGGCTGCTAATGTGAGGATTTATATTTCGTTACACTAACCCCAGTGCCTGGATTTACTTTTAAGCAAGAAAAATACTTTTATAAGTTAATAAGACAACACTATTATATAATAGTGGGACTGGTCCCAATATTTAAAACGAAGATTGTGGGTTCGAATTTTAAACATATACTTAAATATAATATAGATTTTTTTTTTTTTTCAAAATGAGTAAAGATTTTGCGACGTTAGGTTTCGTTATCCATCACATAATATCCTTAAAATGGATGGAATATAATTATTATATATTATATATTAATTAATTATTATCAGCCTACGCCTTTCCCTATGAAATAGCAATCACCACTACTTATGAATAATAGATTAAAATGAAAATATTAGTAAGTACAGGAAGAATAAAAAAAATCATAAATCAGCTTCACGCTGTATCATTCTTTTATTCTTTTTTGTTATTTTTTAAATATTATATTTTGCACAATTAAGTGTATAAAAATTTATATATTTACTCCAAAATATTTGCTATTTATAAAATTTCTACACACGTCTCACAAGTTTTACAATGTTAGAAACCTTTGGAACCTTCCGTTATTAGTTTGTATAGCGTTTACTTGTGAAGTTTATTTAATATAGTTTTAGTGTAAGCTCTATCATTTGTCACTTAGTATAATAATTTAAATACATTAATGTTTTTTAAAGAATTTCGTAAATTTTAAATGTATTTTCTTAAATTGACCTGTGCTTCTTGTTTTTTATTTCCACGTATTTTTCTTGCTAAAATTGCAGTTTTTACTGGAGTTTTCACATATTTACAAGATTAAATCAAAATCAGCTTCACGCAGTATCCCGCACACAGTAGGGTAAGCAGAGGAAACCAAGTGTTAAGACTCCGTTCTCCATTTTCCACCGAATTCTGGAGGCATTGCGTGCTGAGTGGCGGAACTCAATGCCTAACTTTGCCTCGACACCAGAGCGGAGAAATGGAAATATAAACTTATATAAATCATTAATTTCCCCAAGTGGGAATCGATCCCACAACCGTCACGTTTACAGTCACACTTCGTGTCTCTGCGCCACAACCGGTATCGAACACTTAAATAATATTAAATAAATATTCGTATAGACCGCAAGTTGAATAAAAATCATATTTCTAATATAAATACAGAAATAAAATTAAATACATATATTTTATTACTAAGATAATCTAAGAACTATATAAGGGTTCCATTAGAAGATGTCGATCACTGTCTGCACAGACGTATTGACATATCGGTCGAAAGCTAAAGGTGATTTCTACTTTGATTGGATACTTTCAGTAAATTGAAATGGTGAAGATATTGAGTCTTCAGAAATTAATTTAGAAGACTCTATAAAAAGGACTTGATTAAATATCCAGTTGGTAATTACAAAATCTATAATTTTGACTTTTGCTAGGAATAAAAAAATGCAATGTAATGTAGTCCTGTAGACTATATTACATTAATCTTGTTTTATTCTTCTTCGATAAGTTTTATATTCAACAACATAAAATATCTATTTGAAATCATAAGCTAACGCGCTTACCTAAGAAAATTAAAATATTTAGATACGTTTATTTTTTAATAGTAGCCTGATTTGAATCTGTGCCTTATGGAAGCCTTAACCAACGTGACGTCTGACTGTCAACACGATGACAGTAAAAATTAAATGTTTTGTATTTTGAAAATTAATTATATTTTTAAATTATGTTAATTTTATTCGCATAATTATTCCTCTATTTCAATACCATTATTCTAATGTTTAAAGACTAAGATTTCCACTTTGAAAGACACAAAAGACTCGATGTTTAACTGCGTTAATAATTCCACTAAGTTGTTTGAAGCTTTGTTTAAAACTTAAGCTAATTTCCTCAGAAATACGAATACGACAAGTGTTTTGTGTGAAAATTAAATTAATCTTATATACATAGAAGCTATTGTGGCGGACTAGAACACCATCTGACTGTAAACGCGATGGTCGTGGGTTCGATTCATAATATAAATGTTATAATATACAATATTATAATATTGTTAGCGTACTCGTGTAAAAGAGGGTAGATTTAGGTATAAAATAACTATAAAAGTAGTGGCATTGTGTCAATTGGGGGCACTTGCTTTTAGGTAACGGCCCGTATTGGAAGGAAACTAGTGTGAAATATTGTTTTTAGGTGATACATATCACTTATTACAATTACGTAGTATTTATATCAACTTCATTTATTTTTTACACCAAGTCTGGAGAATATGAAAAACATTCAATGGTTGAATTTAATATTAGACAGTCTCTAAATTACATCTTTTTTGAGTAAAATAAAGTAAACTGTAACTGTAAAAAAAAAATATATGAAAATATAACCATTTTACAGAGGTAGCCTAGTAGACACTTACCTTAACGCTGCCGTGGTAGTCTCGCGGAGACTCTCCTTTCTCTATGGACCCGTGGGCTACCTGTGACCATCTGCCATACACTAAAAAATCGCTGAAAGCGGTTGAGATTAAATTTGCATATCAGTGATAATACACCGAATTTCATTTTTCATGGTGTCTATGGGACCACCACGTTAGTCACAAAAGGTTAAATAACCTAAATTTTGTCGCTCTAGTAATACAAATTTTTAAGTCTGCACCATTGTCGTAACAAGGAAAGAATTAACAATTAATAATATTAGAGTTTTATTCACGCTTTTATGGTTTGGGGTGGTGGTATCAAATGGTGACGATACCCTATTACTAAGACTCCGCTGTCGGATGTCCTGTTATATACTTAAACAAAAACAGAATAAATATAATCACCTTTGTTGTATAAGAGGTTCCCATACAACAAACGTGATTTTCTTGACGTTTTTATAGATAACTAGCGACCCGCTCGCGGCTTCGCCCGCTTTAACTACTGAATTATTCATATATTGTACCTATGTTTGCAAAGCACTTAAGATTACTAATGTGAAAATTATTGAAACCTTAATGCAACCCACATTTTCGTAGCTCCAATAAGGATGTTCCAATTGTTTAAAAAAACACACACTAACCTAACCTAACCTAACCTAACCAAATGACACAAACAACAGAAAACTTAAACGAAAGGAATTATAAACAACAGACTACCTACTATTCTCTTACCCAAAAATACTTAAACGAAAGATGTAACCAACAATGCTGCGACGAAATACATTATAATTATTGGATAACTCCAAAATACGTGCAATCGCTTCTAAATTTACTTTGCCATAGAGCCAGGCGCAGAATTGAAGCATTCTCTCGTCCATCTCCGTAGTAGCTCCGAACGACATTTGGGCGTTGGTTCCATGGCCGTGGTCTCAAGCGATAACCTGCTCTAGAGCAGACACAGAGAGAGGCGTGAGGGACGGGATTGGAAAGATTATCAAATGCCATCTAGGCGGTCAACTCAGTCAGGTGAGACCCTTGGTTTCCTGAGGGAGGCCCAGCTTAAACGACCAAGGATCAATGCAAGGCTGAGTGAGTCGCATTTGGAGGATGATAGAAAGTCCCTCGGAAGTCATCTGACGTCTGACCTCGGGCGGCCGGATATGCCACGGAGTGCTGCTCCTTAG
>JAATLQ010021338.1:1600-20988 GCA_013421005.1 Heliconius erato x Heliconius himera | reverse complement strand
GTCAGAGCATTTTTTCTTGAGACACAATTTTTTAGAGGTTGCTACCAAAAGTGATTTTTTTTATACGTTTCTTAAAAAAATATTAATAACATAAACGAACGAACGGACTGAAGAACCTATTCAAAATATTTCTTTGAATATTAAGTCATTCTTTATCACTGTGTTAAATAATTAAGAATTAAGCTAGACTGTTACGAAGGTAATCTTCACCAACAATTCAATTTAGTTTACTTTGTAGTCAGTACTATGAACAATTGTACTTTAAAAACGTAACGTACGTAAATTTATCAATACTCAAATAAAAAAGACGTTTCTAAAGTCATTGTTTTGCCCAGAGTATCAAGACTCGTCAGTGCCTACTATTTTTATCAATAGATAGCGTTACTTGTATCGATTTTTTACTATCTCAAATATGAACTTCTTGAAAACTTAAATACTTATATCTTTTGATAGAGTGAAGCGATTACAATGAAATAAACACTAAAAGCTACTTTGATTTACTTGTAATTTTTTTGTATAAAAGTTGCTTAAATTTATTGTGTACTTTTTACGTGATACGTGTTCACATAAACAGACAAACAGACAAACAGATAAACAGACAAACAGATAAAAATTCCAAAAATGTTGGAAACGGATTCTGTTAATTATCCTTTAACACCCTGCTAATTTTTTTTTAAATATTTTCAATGTACAGAAACAACTTTTCTACAGATTTATTATAAGTATAGATTTCATCTCCTCGAGTGGGAATCGAACCCAGAACCAGTCGGCTTTGCAGTCACACCTCGTGCCGCTGCGCCACGACCGGCCTCTTTATAATCTTATCTTAGTACTTTATTTAAAATAAAGATAAGTTACTAAATAAATAAATAAATCAGCTTTACGCTGTATCCCGCACATAGCAGGGTAGGCAGAGGGAACCTAGTATTAAGACACTCCGTTCCCCACTTTCTGCCGAATTCTGGAGGCATTGCGTGTTGAGTGGCAGAACTCAACGCCGCGCTTGTCCTCGACACCAGAGCGAAGAAATGGAAATATAAATTTATGTAAATATTTCATCTCCTCGAGTGAGGACTGAACCCACAACCAGTCGATTTTACAGTCACACTTTGTGCCGCTGCGCCACGACTGACCAAGATAGGTTACTGAAAATAAAATAACAATAACTGTAATATATCATTTAACAATCTTTCACGATGGTTGTGGATTCCATTCCCAATCGTGCGAATACGTTATTTTAATTTTCGGGATCTGATAGGGCAAAATACTGTGCAGAGTTTCGCTCAACATGTCTCGAATACAGGAAAAAGAAGAGAACGGAGTGTCCTGCTGTGCAGACTGAAATAACTATTAAGCCAATATTAAAATTTTATGCTCATATCAATATAATATGATTTAATTTAATGTGCGTTTCTATTATACGTAAATTATCTATAATATTACTGTTACGTAAATTACCCTTAATAATAAGATCAGTGGAAACAAGGGTTTTCAATTAAAATATTTATTATTTGAACTCATTTTTATAGAACCGCCTGCGTTTATACAAAATTAGCTTACGTTTTGTTTACAACATTAGTTGGCGTTAATCTCCGCAACTCAATACGCAACGAGAATTTGGCAGAAAACGGAAACGGAATGTCTTATATATATCTCTCAGGTGCATAATCGTTCTTGTGAATTATTTAGAAGCATCTGTAGGAAAACTTTCCAAACACGTGGTACTGAGCACAAAAACATACATTAGTGACTTAAAAATTCTTTTTGTACCAAACAGACAAGAGTACTTGCAGTTTGTTTTAGAGCATCAGCATTTTGATGTAAGTTCAAGAAAGATTTTTTTGTCAAATTCTAACTAAGAACTAAATCTTCATATAATTTATAAAATAAGATTTAAAGAGCTTAGTGACAAAGTTCTCCCTCTTTATAAGATTACATTAATGTTATAGATTCAGCTATAAAGATAACATTCAAATCAATATCTGTATTAAAATCAATATGCGTAACTACAGCGTTACGCTATATCCCGCACACAGCGGGGCAGGCAGAAGGGAGACCTAGTGTTAAGACATTCCGTTCCATATTTTCCACCGAATTTTGGAGGCTGAATTTTGAATTGCGGAACTCAACGCCGCGCTTGGCCTCTACAGAGGAAAGAGTGGTAATCGAATCCACAACTTGTCGCTTATACAGCCACACTTTGTGCTCCTGCGCCACGACTGGCCTCACGGTATGTATCTATGGTAAGTATAACATATCCACTATTATTATATACTACAGTTTTCAAAACAAAAAGCCAATTTCACTCACAATTACAGTAGAATAATAGTGTTACAACAAAAAAGAACAAACAAACACAGTTTAACTTGTCATAAACTAAAATAAGTTAAAGTAAAAATAATTCCTTTCTTGCCGTAGTTTCTTTTCTGCTCTTTCTTATTTTCGTTTTGCTTCCAGCGTTTGTATTAGCAAAACGGCGTACTAGGGTTAAGTACTAGGTCGTAAATCAGCGAGACAGATAAATGACTGGACCCGACGATTTTAAATTTGGTTGGAATATCTCTTGAATATCTAAAGATTATCTTAAAGATCCTTTATTTTAGACATTTTCAAAATAATATTCTATACTTAGGAATGATACTAATTTAGAAAACGTATTAAAAAATTAAAGTAGCGGAATTTGAACCTGCACCTCTTGGAAACTATTTGCTCTGACCACTAAGCTCTAAATAAGTACAAGTATATCTGTTCCTTTGTTTTTTTATTTAGTTATTAATTCAATACATACACTTGATTCGTACTCTGTTTACCTTGTTTAGTTTTTTTATAACATACAGGATGGAAGCGTCAGCGTTCCTTTTACATGAATACCTAAAGAAATTAGTTAAGATATCTCAACAGTTTAGACGTAGGATTTTTTTTTTTCATTTCACGATGTTTATCCATAGCTGTATTTAGTGTGACGTAATTATGTATAGATAACAATAACGTAAACACATTAAACAAACAAAAACACACACAAAAGTACGACTCGTTTCGATTTCGGAATGTGGCGTATGCGGCGGTTTCCCTTTGATAGGTTTATGACTGCGTGCGTCGTTCTTGAAACATGGCGTTTTATTTTACAACGACAATTTTATTATTTATTTTGTTTAAAAAAATCACTTTTTAATTTTTGAGAAAAAAATATATTTTTAAATGGTATTAGGCTTTTATAGTGTAGTCAAAACTATGGTTTCATTTAAAGCGGTGCTGACAAAAACACTCTGTATATTAATTACATTATTGTTTATGTATACAACTAACACTTATTATTAGAAAACATTATTATTACATACTAGCGTCCCGACGTCACAAAAGTATTCTTATTTTATATATGTATGTTTGAAGTGTACTAATAAAGATTATTAATATGCAAGTTTTAAGTACCTTGGTTTACGTACTAAAGTAACTTCTTAAAGATTTTAAATTTGAAGTAAAAAAAGAAACACTTAAGAACTGAAAATTGACAAAACCGTCAACGTCGTCTGCCTGTTGGGGTCGGTTGTTCCGTAAACAAGCTGCCCCGCACATCGCACGGCTCGTAGGCTGGGTCATTTTGAATATTTGATATCTCCTAATGTATTTATTATAACGATTTACTGAAAAGTACAATTTCGATCTATATAAAATTCTGAAGGTGTTAGGTATTATATACATTTTTTTAACTGCACCTGTATCTCTAGCAGCGAAGTCAGAGAGAACGGAGCGTCGAACGCTTCCTTCATAGTATCTTTTTGCCATTCTTTCATCACTCATTCGCTCAACGTGTCCAAACTGTCTTAGCGTGTTCTTCATTTCCACCATGACTTCCTTGCCTGTCATTCTATGTATGCTTACATTGCGGATTTGGTCAGCTATATCCTACGAAAAGATCGCATGTCCACAGAATTAACGTTTTGTTTCATTATTTTTCTGTTATACCCTCGTTTCGATACAGTATAATAGCGTCGATACCAACACTACGCTGTATACGATTGTGCTGTTTCGCCTTCTCATCAATGCAGCTGAAGCATCCTAAACTCTGTTACCGGCAGCGATACGACTTTTCATATCCATTTCGTATCTTCCCTCTCTACTAAATATACTTCCCAGATATACCACTCCATTCAATTATTCTAATATCTTAGAACGTCCTTGACACGCCTAATTTAGCGGAGGATGCTGGTGCATATCAAGAGTGCTCTTATTATCCTTAGCTTAAAGCGAACACAAAGCATATTCTATCGCAATTGGCATTACGCTTTTGCTTGCTCTCAGTCATACAAATAACATTTAGATCTCAGATCTCGTATTCACTACAAACATACACACATATAAATCCTTACTTTTTTTTTTATTTTATTTTTATTTATTTTTTTAGCTTCACGCTGTATCCCGCATACAGCAGGGTAGGCAGAGGGAACCTAGTGAAAACACTCCGTTCCCCACTTTCTGCTGAATTATGGAGGCATTGCGTGTTAAGTGGCAGAATTCAACGCCGCACTTTGCCTCGACACCAGAGCGAAGAAATGGAAATATAAATTTAAGTAAATATTTCATCTCCTCGAGTGGGGATCGAACCCACAACCAGTCGGTTTTACAGTCGCACTATGTACCGCTGCGCCACGACTGATCTTATCTTTACTTTTTATATTCTATAATAGTATACATGTTGATTTAATACTTATTTTATAAAATTAAACTACATTTTCATCATCATCATTCTACTGAGTCCATGCGCGGCGTTGAGTTCCACCAGTTTAGTAGTAGTTTCAAGTTTTTACATTTAGTATTCATTCAGTATTTTTCCCGTACATCAGAATAGACTAGGTCTTAGGTTCTTCACTAAGAGTGTGCTCTTAGTGAAGAACCTAAGATATATATCATACAATATATAGCATACAATACATTCAATACGTTTAGGATCGGTACTCGACACCGCGTTTTCTCTATCAGAGCGGTGAAATGAAAATAATTTAAATTTAATTGAATATTTAAACAGATTCCCCCGTTCGAGAAAGAACCTGAAACCACCGTGTTTACAATCAGACGGCCTTATAACTAACAAATTTGGTATTCCAAGAAATTTCAATACTAATTTCGAAACAACTAAGTAGTTTCAAGTTTTTACATTCAATATTTTAGTTGCGAAAAGGAAAAAATGTCTTCGTCCTCGAGAACTACGACTGAAATATTTACGTTTCGTCGAGTTTCGTTTGATTGTATAAAATTGAGCTTGATTATATAGAGGCTTGGAACTTCCTACTGTGAATAGTGTGTTTCATATTTCTGAAAGGCAAAAGAAAAATTTTGTATTTCAAATTACTTTTCTTTACAAAGAATATGCTCTGTTGTCGTTTAATTCGTTTTATTACATTTTGGTTTAAAAAATAATTTAGAAAAAAAAATATATAAAAAAATGTAAAAAAATTGCAGTCGGTCGTGGAGTAAGTGTGTCAGTGTAAATGTGATTGGTTGTGGGTTCGTATCTCCACTCGAGTAAATGAAATATTTACTTAAATGTATATTTTGATTTCTTCGCTCTGGTGTCGAGGCAAAGCGCGGCGTTGAGATCCACCACTCAACAAGCAATGCCTCCAGAATTCTGTGGAAAATGGGGAACGGAGCGCCTTAACACTAGATTCCCTCTGCCTTCCCTGCTGTATGCGCGATACAGCGTGAAGCTATAATTTAAAAAATAATTTATTACCTTTTTTAAGTAAACATTTTAAGGAAATTAATGTTAGGCTAATGTACTAGCGTTCTTTGATATTTTCCGAGGTTTCGCTTTATAAAAAGTAGAAAGCTCGAAAGGTTGGAAGCTTTCACATTAATAATGGTATTATTAAAATGAACATTTTACCATATTTCGAACATTAAAAGAGAAACGACGTTTTTAAACGACTTGGAGTTTACAACGGAACTTACGGAAATCATAGATTTCGAAGGACACCTTAATAGTAAAGTTCGTATATGTCTATGTGTGATTGTGATGATTGTGGATTCGAATCCTATTGTTGAAAATGTTTTATGTTGGTATCTGTTATGTGAGGTGAGGCCGTGGTAGCGCAGTGGTACAAGGGTGTGACTGTAATGTGACGGTTGTGGGTTCGATTCCCACTCAAGAGATTGAATTATTGTTATATTATATTTTTAAATATTTTTATTTCTTCGCTCTGGCACCAAGGCAAAAGCCTGGCGTTGAATTCCGCCACTCAGCACGCAATTCTTCGACAAATTCGGAAAAGTGGGGAACGGAGTGTCTGAACACTAAGGTCCTTCTGCCTACCCTGCTGTATGCGGGATACAGCGTGAAGCTGATTTATTTATCTTATCTATTATAAATTTCTTTGTTGTAGCCAGACAGTTTTTAGCGTTGGTTATAACTATCCATCACGTAATGTTTTTTCATTGAAAGGAAAATGTTGGACGAAGTATCTCATCTAAAGGTTCTCATTGTGTACTCTGGTTTCTCAAATAAAAACTACGTGACATTTATTATATCATATAGATTACAGATAATATAAGGAAAAACCTATTTTAGCTTCACAGCTTCCCGCTGTATTCCGCACACAGCAGGGTAGGCAGAGGGATCCTAGTGTTAAGAAACTCCGTTTTCCACACTCCGCCGAGTTCTGGAGGCGTTGCGTATTGAGTGGCGGAACTCAACGACGCGATTTGCCACGACACCAGAGCGAAGAAATGAAAATATAAATGTAATTAAATATTTCATTTCCTTGAGTGAGGATCGAACCCACAACCAGTCGATTTTACAGTCACACTTCGTGCCCTGCGCCACGACTGGCCTCAACCTATTTTAGTATTCATATAATGTGATTTTTAAATAAAATATGCGGGTTAGATTTTCATACGGCGAAATTAATTATTATCTTTTCCTTGCTCTGGTAGCAACTCGGTGTTGAGATCCGCCACTCAACCACAATGTCTCAAAAAATAGGCGGAATGTGGGAAACGGAGAGTTTTAACACTAGGTTTCCTTTCCTTAACCGTGAACTTATTGAAACTTAAGATTTAAATAAAAAAAATAAAAAGTTTACTAACTTTACATAGTAATACATATTATGTCCACATAATATTTCTTTTTCTAATTCGAATTAAAACCATCAGCTATCCAATAAAGCGTAAAAGTATCTATATTTCCATGTTTGGATTTTTCCTTCACAAGTATTTTAGCACGGGCGCTCCGATTGAGATTAATCGAATGTCAGACGTTTTTCAGGCAGTAGGCACTTTCGATTGGGACGAGGTTTGATTCCTATTCGGGGAAATAAATTATTTTCATTTTCTTGCTCTGGTGATAAAGAAATGCGTAGTGGAGGATAGCCTTTAAAATAAATCAGCTTCCCGCTGTATCCTACACACAGCGGGGTAGGAAGAGGGAACTTAGTGTTAAGACACTCCGTATCCCACTTTCGGCCGAATTCTGGAGGCGTTGAGTGGCACGCTTTCCCTCGACACCAGAGCGAAGAAATGGAAGTATAAATTTAAGTAAATATTTCATCTCCCCGAGTGGGGATCGAACCCACATCCAGTCGGTTTAACAGTCACACTTTGTGCCCCTGCGCCACGACTGGCCTCGTGGAACCATCAGCTAACCAATAAAGCATAAAAGTATATTTCCAATTAATAAACTGAAGATATTTGGATCTTTTCATCACAATTTCGTATTTCAGCACTGGCACATTGATTGAGATAAATCGAATGTCAGACGCTTTCCGGGCGGTAGGTGCCCAGTACCTACTTGCGATTGGGTTTGATACGAGCTTGATTTATTGATCGCCGGATCTATTTCTCGTTGTCTGACGTAGCTGTTAATTGGTTTTATATGACAAAAGATTTTTTCTTTTCAATTACTTTCGGTGTTTCGTTATTTGTTGTGAGCTAATCACACTAAGAAAAGGGTGTATTTTTTTTCTTATGTTTAAGATGATGTCCTGTGTGATATAAATGTTTGATTTAGAATGCCCTGTGAGATCTTCGGGATTAGTTTAGTTTGTTTTATGTATTTATTTATAACTAGAGGGCGCGCGCGGCTTCGCCCGCTTATTAGGAGCGAATTCTAAAAAACCACGAAACACGTGTTCAATAAAATATTTTTAACAGTATGAATCATTTTTTTTTATAAAAATCGGTGGCAATTTAAAGATTTTTCCATATAAACTTTCAACCCTTTATTTGAACCCTTAGGGGATGAATTCTTAAGAACCATGAAACACGTCTTCAATGAAATATTTTTAAGAGTCTGCATTTCAAATTTTATAAAAATCGGTACAGATTAAAAAAAAATTCCATACAAACTTTCAACCCCTATTTCATCCCTTTAGGGTTTAAATTTTTCAAATTCCCTTCTTAGTGGATGTCCAGAATATGAAAATGAACATCTGCCCAAATTTCACGTTTCTACCATCAGCGGTTACGGCTCTGCGTGCGTCTTACCTCAGTCAGTCAGCACAAGTCCTTTTATATATATAGATATCATATTGGATTAAATAAATTGGTACTACATTTTATAAAAAAAAATGTTTGTACCACTCCACAGTATCTCAATCATACAAGTATAAGTTAATTATTTCATCTGGGAACTAAGTAAAAAACAAAGAATTTTTTGTTTGTTAAACATTATACTTTTCCAGCTTCCAGTACAGCGGAGATAAAGAGACTCTGGTACTAGTAAACATCGTCTTCACTTTTCGCCTGCAATCGACTTACTTATTAAAATTGTAAAAATATTGATATTTTGTTTCTAGCTTCGTTCTGTATATCCCGAATGTAGAGGGAGCCTTGTGTTAAGACAGTGCACTCCCCCCTTTCCGACGAACTCTGGGGGCATTGCGTGTTAAGTGGCGGAAAATATTAAATATTTTATTACCCCTATTAGAAATATTAGAAATCGAACCCACAACCTGTCACGTTTATAGTTAAACTCCTGTAGCCACGCTCTACGACTGACCGCATTTGACATTGGAATTTTGATAAAATAACCTCCAAATATTTCAAACAACAACTCAAATAATAAATGATAAGCGAAGAGTCCATCTTAATTATCCAACTGTTCTCCCAAATCCGAAGAAAGAGGATTTACGGAAGGGAACTTGGCAAGTTCGTGAGAGTTGTGGGTCGGCTTGAATAAGATATTGTTCTTTACTTTAGTTGAGGATCTAAAGATTAAAGATTAATCATTTAAATAATGTATATCAATCAACTTTTGGTGAGTTGTCCTAAAATAAATTATATAATAATATAATTTAATTTTCTTTAAGAATTTGTTCATATCTATAACTATAGAATATAAAAATATATGTTATATAATAACTTTTATATACAATGAACTTCTACGTACAGCGTCAGAACGTAAACGTGAGGAATATGAGTTCGATTCCTCAGAGGAATAAATTATTTCCAATTCCTAGCTTGAGGCCAGTCGCGGCGCAGTGGCACAAAGTGTGACTGTAGAACCGACTGGTTGTGGGTTCGATTCCCACTCGAGGAGATGAAATATTTACTTAAATTTATATTTCCATTTCTTCGCTCTCGTGTTAAGGCAAAGGCGCGGCGTTGAGTTCTGCCCCTCAACACGCAATGCCTCCAGAATCCGGCAGAAAGCGGGGAGCGGAGTGTCTTTACACTAGATTCCCTCTGTGTACCCTGCTGTGCGCGGGATACAGCGTGAAGCCATACTGTGGTATATTACACCAGTCAACTGCGACTATCCACTGCGTCAGTTTAATTTTTTTTTATTTAATTCAAATTGTATGCCTTTTATAAGGTTTTCATTGTAATTCAATTTTTTTAGGCAAAATATAAAATTTAAATAATTTCTGTACTGCAAACAGACGGTATTGTAATGAGCTTTTGTTAATATTCAAAAACTACGCACAATAAAACTCATCAATCATTTTTTTTAAATTTTATATTGAGAAAAGTTGGAACAAGAATTTGTGAAAATATTTTCCTTACGTCGTTAGAACTGACCGCCGACGTAAAAACACCCCTCGGTGTTATAAGTTTGACCTATCTGTCTGTGTGTATGTCCGTCTGTGGCACCGTAGCTTCACAATGAAAGAAACGATTTGAGTTCGATTTGTTTAATCGAACGCCTTGTTCATCTCGGTGGATCTCAGCTATGATTTATGAAAATCAGCTGTTTAAAAGCTTCTTTTCAAAAAAGTTTTGAGTAGCAGAACTCAATTCCATTCTTTATATTATTAGAGAATAATAAAACAAATAATTCACTTACCCGGAATGGGATTCAAACCTGCAACCATATCGTTCTAAGCTAGACCCTAACGCATGTAGCGATGCAGGTTCATTAAATTTAATTTATTTGATAAAGTTATCAAAGGTGTTAATTATTACTATACTATACTAGAGATATACTAATTTAAATATGAATAACCATTTAATTGACTTTTATTAAGTAATCAGGATCTCATTAAGTTATTTAAGAGTGAAACTTAGTTATTCGTATGATATTTTTTTTTTTTTTTATTTATTAATTATTTTATTTACAAAGCCAATAAAGTGTTACATTAAGACATTCAACCAGAGGAGACTAAAAAAATTACAAACAGAGTTTTTTTTTTTTTTTACAAACAGGGTTATTCTTTTCTTCTTTTTTTACAAGAAAATCGCTTGAATGTCGGGAATTTGAACCTTGGATATCTCACTAGGATGCCCTGTGCGGAGATAACCAATGATTGCTGTACGGATCTTATTATTGGATTTGAGAATTAGAAAAATGAGCTTTAAATGAATGTAAATTGTGAGTGAAATATATATGAAATATATAAGAAATACATATATAAATTATAAGAATATATAAATACACCTAATATATAACATATAAGTAAATAAAGTACAAAAGTAAATAGGAGGGATAAATTAATAATGCAAAATGTATGTACATATAATAATTATATATTTTTTATTTTTATTTATTTATATTTTACTGTGGTACCTTCATAATATCTTCTATTTCATCATAGTCTAGCGAATGTAACCATTCATTTAGTGCTTTTTTTGTTTTATAATAGTTAAGTTTGTGGAGATTTAGTTTTTTATTGATTTTATTTGCAACGTACGGGCCTAAAAATGCAGAAAATCTTTGAGTAATTCTTTTCTTAGTTATAGGTACTATGCCAAAAAGTTTAGTCCGTTTTTGGTTAGTGTTATAATTATATTGCTTACCTAATTTGTATTGATTTAATAAGAGTTGGAGCAGGAAAATTTTGCGAACCGAGTGAAATTTATTATATTTATATAACTCGGTCGTAGGAAATTGATAATTTTTAAAATGAATAATTTTTAAAATCATGCGTTGAGCTTTTTCCACCATAAGTACTACCGACTTTGATGCACCACCCCAAGAGGTGATACAATATCTTATTAACGACTCACAAAGAGCTTTATATATCATAGTTATAAAATCAAAAGAACCCAAGTGCCGCAGAGTTTTAAAAATCCGTGCTAGTGCTCTAATTCGAGATGCTAAGAGGCTTGCATAAGCCTCCCACCTTAGATGCTGATCGACAATCACACCAAGATATTTAATTTGATATACTTTTTTAATTTTTAAACACTCACAGCCATTATAACTGGGTAGATTAAAGTTTTGACAAGAGTGCGATTGGATCTGGAAAGATGAGGTAGGTTGGGAGGATAAATTGGCGCTAAATATAATGTATCTTGTTTTATTCAGGTTCAGCGTTAGTAGGTTATTATCGAGCCAATTCATTATTCTACTCAGACCGCGTTCAGTAATATCTTTAAGACTCTCCCAGTCGTCACCTTCAAATACGAGCACGGTATCATCTGCGTAAGATATTATTTTACAGTTTTGGATTTGCAAAGAACAAAGGTCATTTATATATATACTAAAAAGAGTTGGGCCCAGGATACTCCCCTGTGGAATATCAAAATGGAGATTTCTTTCACAGCTACTCTCAGAGCCTATTTTTACACGTTGTGATCTATTAGTAAGGTAGTCAGCAAATAACTTATGACAGTTACCTCTTATTCCCAGCTTGAATAGCTTGTTGAGAAGGATGGAAGCAGAAACAGTATCAAATGCCTTAGCTAAGTCAAGAAACACTCCGATACACTTTTTACGTTTGTCTAAGGCACCTGACACCGTATTAATTAAGTCGTTTAAAGCGTCTTCGGTGGACCTATTTGATCTAAAACCGTATTGATTCGACGAAAGCAGTTTGTTAGTTTCCAAATAACTTTTTAAGCGATTATTAAGAATATGTTTCTTTGACACCACCGGTAGCACCGATATTGGCCGATAATTACTAACCCTATCTCTGTCACCATCCTTGTAAATTGGACGCACCACGGCACATTTGAAATGACTAGGATACATTCCTTGCTCAATTGACAAGTTACAAATATAAGTGATTGGTTTTACGAGAATTTGAATATTTTGCTTAAGAACAATAGGTGTAATATTGTCATGACCTGGAGCACTGTTCGACTTAAGACCTAATATTATACGCCTTATCTCATCCTCGTCTGTAGGCAGTAAAACAAAAGAGTTTAAGGAGTTGAAGTTAAGAGTAGAATTACGAGTAAGTTCATCCACGGAGCAGTTAAGGCTATTTAAAATTTTAGCTGTAAGATCCTGCCCTAAATTTGAGAAGTAATCGTTTACAGAATCGATGGGATTGTATAAAGATATTTTATTTATTATTAATTCTATTGCCTCACTCTTAGGTTTATTCATGTTGCAAATAGATTTTACAGATTTCCACAAACATTTTGGATTATTTATATTCTGGTTTAAAAGCGCCTTATTATATAATATTTTTAATTTTTTAGTTATATTGTTGCAAATGTTACGGTAGGTTTTGTAATGTGCCTTAATAATTGAATTGTCTGGGTACTTGGAAGACTTTTTATGAAGTCTGTCACGTTTACGAATACAGCGTAGGAGCCCTGGTGTTATCCAGGGCTTCAAGGTTAGTTTACCATGGGGAACATTTTTTATAAATGTATTTTTTTCAATTATTAAAGAAATTGTATGTGCTAATAATTCCGTTGCAGCGTTTAGGTTAATATTCGATGTCACAGTATCCCAGTTGGTTATAAGCAAATCATGCTTAATTTTTTTATAGTCAAGGCAAGTTTACATAGATGATCTGGATGTCGTTGGCTGCTGGGTAGGGAATTGTAGAAAGCTAGGATAATGGTCTGTTATAGGAGACTTAATGACGGCTGCATAAGAAGTAGATTTAGTTTTAATAAATATATGGTCAATACAATTGTACCCCCTTGTCGGCTAGGTATAACTAGGTAGAAGGCCATAAGATGCACAGATATTCAAGTAATCCTGTGAATATATGGATAATTTACTTCCGTTTATTGCTATGTTAATATCTCCGGTTAAAATAATATTATTATAAGCGCTAAACTTCTCTAAAATATATTTAAGATTTGTTAAAAAATATTCTAAATTGGAAGATGGAGGCCTATAGATAGCAATAACTATTGTGTTAGAATTACATTTAATAGCCAAGCAATTTACCTCTGGAAAAATAGGTTCTTCAATACAGATATTCATATTAGAATTGCAATACACAACTACTCCGTCATTTTGATTAAAACTCCGTTTAGTACTAAAGACATTGTAACCCGATAACAACGGTAGATTATCGCAATTTTCTTTGAGCCAGCATTCATTCTATGTAACAAAACTTGTAAATTATCCATATTACACGATATGCTACGGATATTTTGATTTAATAAAGTAAAATAACCCGTCCTATGCAGCTTTACTTTGTATTTTAATTCCTCTGGAAAGCAAAAGAAAGAAATTGCGTCAAAGCAATTGTTAATACTACTTAGATTGAATTATATAGCGTAGGTATGAAAAACTTTTTAGATATACAAACTGTGTTACGTATTTAAAAGTACTATAATAAAATATGTTAGGTTTAGAGTAACGAAGGGAATTAACATAAGAAATATTATAAAAATCGTTATTAATTATTAAATTTATCAATAACAGTCGGGTACTATTATAAAATATGACACAGAGTAATAAAGTCAGTTGAAGCAACGTGATTATGATATTAACAGATATGGTAATAAATATATACATTTTACTTTTATCCGAGTATTTAAATGTAAGAATTATAATATTATTACATAATATATTATAAATATATTTTTTAAAATATATAAAGCTAAAATTTAAGTAACCTAAGTATATAATTTTAAATGTTATATAAATAAATAGTATATTATGAATAAAAATATAAGATATATAAATGTCGATAAAACAGACCTGTTCATTAAATCTTAAAAGAATGAAGTTCTCTAATATGATTTTCACTACGTAGTAAAATGTGTGGTTCACCTTCAGATTTCCGAATAAACACTCTGCCATTAGATATCCAACAAAATTTATAGTTTTGAGCTTTTTTAAGTTTTCGAGCAAGAAAAAACATTTTTTTTACTTTATCAGAATAATGTTCGGATATAAATATTGGAGATCTGGATCCAGGCATACCTATAATGTTAGTATTCAAGCGATTTCCTTTATTACTTGTGTTGTAAGTTTTAAATGATTTAATTAAGATATCCTTTGTCAGTGAATTATTAAATTCCACAATTATGGGCTTGAGATGATCGTGCTTCCCCGGTTGGCGGTGAATGTCTCTGACGGTGTCTTCGGTGATACCACTATTAAGCACGCAGGAAATACTGAAGAAGAGCTTTTTCAAATTTTCGTTTTCAGATCTTGGAATATTTCGAATTTCAAGACAGTTAGATTCAATTTTTGTTTGAAGATTATTCAGCTGCATGCTTATTTCTTCTACTGTTTTGGTTAAATTCTCCTTTTCCTTTTCTAGTGTAATTATTTTTTTCTTTAGATCTACTTGTTCTTCGTGTAAAAATTCAGTAGTTTTTCCGATGTCTTTATTGTATTGTTTTAATTCGCCAATATCTTGTTTTATTAATTTTATGTCGGAAAATAATGTTTCAGTAATATCGGTTTTCCAATCAATTAACATTTGTTTAATATCTTCTTTAAAGGTTTTTAGGTTATTATTAACTTCCTCCAGTGTAGCATTTTTTCTCCTCGAAACAGTATTCTTTAGTTTGTCTCCTGTCGATTTCCATATCAGTTATATCTTGTTTATTCATTTTATTGCAATTTAATAAAAATGATGCAGTCTCTGGATACAGTTACACTATGCGGTTGAATATAGAAGCCGGTTTACTATACGTTCTGCTTCCACACGTCTGCCTTAGACGCGAACCGAACAGCGAATCCTACTAATACTAATTTAGCAATAATTTCTTAAGCTGTGTGAGCTAAAAAATATAGCTATATTAATGTGTTTTACACGTACGTATCAGCATAGACAGAGGGAACCTGGGAACTTGTGTTTTAACACAAGTTCCCAGGTTCCCTCCCCACACAACTTGTGTTTTAACACAATGTTTTAACATTCTGTTTTGTTCCCGACCTCCAGTCGTTTTTTAAGGCATTGTGTGTTGAGTGGCGGAACTCAATTGGAATTCGAGGGAAATCGAAATATAAATATTTCATTCCTCCGTATTGGAATCGAACCCACAATCGTCACGTTTACAGTCATACCTTGTACCTTTGCACTACAACAGGCCTGTAAGCCAAACCTAACTATAAATTTATCTTATTAATTACTACAATAAGAAAAATAGTAGAAGCAATTCATAAACGAATGAACTATTGACCTTTTATAAATTTCAGAGACAATTATGATAAAATTCTGCGATTTCCAATATGCACATTTTTAAAACGCTATTTTTTTAGCATCTCGCTGTATCCCGCACACACAGTAGGGTATATGTGTATCCTCTATCATCATTTCCTCGAGTGGTAATCGAATTCACAACCTATTGTGATTACAGTCACACGCTTGGGCCCCAGCGCCACGATTAGTCTTTGTACTAAACCTAATTATAAAATCAAAATTATATCGTGTTCGTGCGTGTTGAGTGGCAGAACTCAACGCCGCGCTTTGCCTCGACACCAGAGCGAAGAAATAAATTTAAGTAAATATTTCATCTTCCCGAGTGGGGATCGAACCCATAACCAGTCGGTTTTACAGTCACACTTTGTGCCGCTGCGCCACGACTGGTCTCTAAACCTAATTATATAAACATAATTTTAAGTTTTAAGTCCCTGGATAAGGTCTAAACCCTGATGTGGACGTGGAGTAAATTAGGTCAAGTCGGCTTGATGGAAGGTTCGGCTACCAGAGGTCGTACTTAATTTGCTCTTACAAAAGTTCAGCAATTAAGATTTTGTAAATAATTTATTCTCAACGTAAAAAGTACTGAAGCAGTAGAATTTTTATTTCTGTAAGCACCCCACAGAATAAGTATGTTTCAACGTTTTTAGGAACGTTAAAAAATTGGCTGAAGCGGGATACGATACGATACCCGCGTCTCATGAAAACCGCTAAAGCACTCTGACCACTATGCCATGTGTTCTAAATTCTCATCAAGTTAAGTCGAAATGGCGTGAGTTGAAATCCCGCTAAAAAAGTATTTTTTTTCGTTGTTGAGGTATTCCTCACACCACACCACATTCCACACCTTACAAAAATAAGTATTTTGCTAGTTATACAGAGTGGAAGTGTCAGCGCTCCTTTTACGGGAACAACATATAGGGTAAAATAATATAAATCCATACCTAAAGAAATTAATCAAGATACCTCAACAGTTTAGACGTAGGATTTTTTTTCATTTCACGATGTTTATCCACATCTGTATTTCGTGTGACGCAGTTACGCATAGATATCAATAACGTAAACACTTACTACTACAAAAATACTACTAAAGGTTAATCAACTTTGGACTTTGCCGCCAATACCTACGACTCGATTTCGGAATGACGCGGTTTCCCTTTGATAGGTTTATGTGTGTGTGCGTTGTTCTTGACAAATAGCGTTTTATAGACAATAATTTTATTACTTATTTTGTTTGAAAAAAAACACTTTTTCATTTTTGGGAAAAAAAAATATATTAGGCTTTTAAAGAGTAGTTAAAACTGTGGTTTCATTTAAAGTGGTGCTGACACTTCCCCCCTGTATATTCTGGGAAGTAGTCATTATAAATAACAAATTTGATTTGAATTAACTAATTTAGTTTTAGTATATATACATATGAAATACTGTTTATTTGATAAGATATTTGATTTTTAAAACTATTACAGATTTTAAATGAAACTCTCTAACTGGATTAACCGCATCTTCTATAAATGCACTATCAGAAACGAAAATTATTTTCTTGATTGAATGTAATGATTGATCTGATAATCTGATATGGCAGGCAAGGTTAGGGGATCCTGGCGGGGGTGGCTGGAGGAACATAGTGTTAAGACACTCCGTTTCCCATTTATCAGTGAATTCTGGACACATTGCGTGTTCAGTGGCGAAACTCAACGCCTCGCTTCTACCTTGAACCAAAGCGTAGGAATGAAATGTACATTTAAATAAATACTTCATTTCTTCGAGTGGGGATCGAACCCACTACCAGTCGCGTTTATAGTTACACACTTGTGCCCCTGCGCTACGACTGGCCTGTATTTATTAGTATAGATTTAAATACGTGTATGCTTATAGAGAAGCCAGAGACAAATTAGCTATCTCTCCATTTCCGGTCATTCTGCGAGATTAAATGATGGGTGGTAGACCCAAAGCCTCTTGTGTTAGTTGGATCGAGTAAATTAGATCATTTAGAGTATTCGTATACAAGACGGCTAGACGGCTAGCTAATGATACATTCATTTAATGATATATGCATTTGTATTTATATTGTTTATATGTTTTTAGATATTAACGAAAAAGAACAATTTAAATACAATATATTTTTTCTCTATACAGTTTTTAAAATTTCCTTGTTTTCTTTGAATTTAAATTGAATTTAATATTTTTTTATATGGACTCGAGTAGCAATCAAGGTTAGAACTGTCGAGTACAATCAAATACTTCAAACGAAGGCGCTCAAAGAAATAAATTTTACGCAACGCTAGTTGTCATACTATTTTTCGCTTGATAAACGTAAATATTATGGTGTCTTCCGGTCCAGTAGAACTTTCTAGAAAAACTGCTCTAGTTCTCCCCTTATGCTCCCATAGGAACCTGTATACAAGCCAGTCGTGGCGCAGGGCACAAGCAAGTGACTAAACGCCACGAGTGTTGGGTTGGATTGCCACTCGAGGAAATGAAATATTTAGTATATAGTCGAGGTAAAAGCGCGGAGTTAAGTTCCGCCAACTACCACTCTTGACTTAGGCTCCGAATGTGAAACACAGCGTGAAGCAGAAAAAAGAAACCTTTTCAGGAAAGCTTAATTTTAGCTCTCTAGATCCAGTAGTTACCGCTGTAATTTGTCTGTCTATCATTCGACTTTTTATCAATATACTCGTATTTAAAAAGTTCTAAAGATATTGCTAAAGATTATAAATATCTGTGTGTAATATGAAATTTAAAATCAGCTTCACGCTGTATCCCGCACACAGCAGGGTAGGCAGAGAAACCTAGTGTTAAGACACTCCGTTCCCCACTTTCTGCCGAATTAAAAATACTGTAATATTAAATATACTTATCGAAAATCAATAGATATAAAATATAAGTTCGAATACGAGTCGTTTCAATAAAATGTAACAGATAAGGGTTTTATAAGGGTGCATGGCGCATTGCCAAGTATCGTAAATGCAAATACTTAAATTCAACTTTACGATGTACTAAAATTTTGTTATATCTTGAGAATTTTAATTTTAATTTTGAAATCTATGAGAAAATTCTTTAAAATTGTAGTAAACTTGAATGAAATCTTTTAGTATATATACATAACAATATATCAATTTCTTCAAATGATCTTATACGAGTTACGCATTTATCTTATAGGTACGGAACACTAAAAAAGCTTATTATATAAACATCGACCGCAAAAATATAAAAAAAAATCGTTTAAAGAGAGTTTATTCCATAGACAAAATTTGTAATGATGTAGGTCTTAAATAGTAAAAGTACTGCAATTTTATATATATTTTTACGACGCGTGGTGTCTAGACAAACACGGATACAAAAGAATAAGCTGTCTATTGATTGTGACCGATACAAATAAAATGAAATGGTTAGTTCACTTTAAAGTTGTAAATTACATGTATATTTTTGAACGTAATAAAAACGTTTTAAATTATTTAGATTTATCCATATAAAATCTAAATCAGCTTCACGCTGTATCCCGCACACAGCAGACGCGGCAGAGGGAACCTAGTGTTAAGACACTCCGTTCCCCACTTTCTGCCGAATTCTGGAGGCATTGCATGTTGAGTGGCAGAACGC
>JAATLQ010021329.1:0-21594 GCA_013421005.1 Heliconius erato x Heliconius himera | reverse complement strand
TTTTTGTTAGTTCTGGTAGATCATAGTCTGTGACGTAAAGGAATACTTTTCGCCATATGTTGAAAGAAAACTTGAATATTTTTTAAATTTATGGTATAATTTCAATTTCAATAGTATATTTAGGTAGTTAATAATATACTCTTTAATATCAGAGTAAATATAAGCAATTTTATGATATGCCAAAATAATATTTCTTATTCGTCACAGGGTCATTTTTTCTGAAATACACAGACATATTGATACAAATATTTTTATTCATAATTTTTCAGTCAAATTTTTCAAGGTACAAAAGGTATAAAAATAACAGAAAAGAAAAAATATTGACTATCTGGTTTTTTTTCTTTGAGATATTAAAGTTATTATTATTGTTATCGAGTGGCAGAACTCAACGCCGCGCTTAACCTTGACACCAGAGCGAAGAAATGGAAATATAAATATAAGTAAATATTTCATCTCCTCGAGTGGGGATCCCACAACCAGCCGGTTTTACAGTCACACCTCGTGCCGCTGCGCCACGACTGGCCTCAAGATATTGAAGTGTTGGCTTGTATACCTCAATTTGTCTAATCAGATCAAGAATTCAAATTTTAATTTATAAAACATTTATATAACTTTAAACTTAACTTTTAAAAAAATGTTAAACAGAAAATTGATAACTAACCTTTTTAATATATATATATATATATAGATAGTGATAAAACTACAAATAACAATAATGGTCCTTCGAGCAGGACAAAAACACAAAACGTTTTTCCTTACAACATAACGCTATATATATAAGATATTATCTCTATTGCACTTTTTATAGAAATGACATCTTAGAACCATTGTTGAATGAAAGAATTATTTTCCAAGTCACGTATAGAGCGTTTGCCAGCCTTGATGACTTCATGCCCGTGTCTTGATTACGTAACTCGACCCTATAAGAACCTTTTTTATTCATTCAACTATGAAAGCTTCCATTGCTTGGTTTTCGGTTCTATTATTTTCAGTGTTACCATATTTGCTGTTCAGTGTATATTAATATAGTTTCAATGTTCATATTTTTTGATTACTATATGTGAAAGTATTTTCAGTCACTAATGACAGGATCTCTTCGTTCAAACTATAATATAATGGAGATACCTAAATGTATATAAAAGTTTTGGAAGTACAGTCCAGTTATTATTTATTTATTAAGCGAAAACTTTTAGGACATATTACAAATTTTATTATAATTAAGTGTAGGCAAAGGTAGCCCATACATATAATAATATATTGGTAGAATCTGAAGGTCACAGGCTTAGCTGGATAAGACACCTGAGTGCTCGACCACGACACTACCAGCGACCAGAGCAGCAGTTTAGGAACCAGTGTCTCGACTATCACAATTTCATTGTTCTTATATTATTTTCTACCTACAAGTACCCTCTTTTTTTAAGAGTATACATATATACGTTTGTATGTTACATAAATACGTTAAAATCAAACGGTACTATGTAATATATGAAGAGACAGGGCGAACATAATAAGTGGGCTTAATCATAAAAGGCTTAAAACAAATATTTTATAGCCCTTTTACTGAAAAGTTACCCCATTTTGTTCGTTTATTGCAATCATAACCCTGTACGTAGCGACTCATAAACCTGTTCAAGAAATCCGAACAAGGGTTTTGGCTCTCCAAAATATAATATTATCCATTATTTTATGGTGCAACCAACATTGATAAACTTCTAGTAGACAAAGATCCTAGAAATCTTATACTAGTCTTATTTATGAACTAATTTATAGTTCATAAATAAGATTAGTTTAATATTTAATCCACTTCTCAAAAATTTATGGAAATTGATATAAGACAATCATATTGTTCGGCTTTTCATTAAATACAGTATAGAAATTACCGTAGCGTTTGGCGCTCCGTTCTCTCTGACTACCCCGCAAGGGATAAAGCGTGAAGCTAAGTTAAGTTCAAGTTCAGTATGGAAATTAATTTGTGAATTTTGTAATATAGCTATATCTATACAACACGGTAAGGAGAGAAAATTTAGCGTTAAGACACTCCGTTCCCCATGTACGGCGGACCAATAACTCTTAAAATAATAAAACAAAAAAATAATGTAAACAGTAATTAACGTAAAAAAACTATTACACATAAATATTGATATCATTTTTAATAGAACACGATGATTGACAGTTCAAATACATTTATTTTTAGGATTTGTAAATCTATTACCTATATTTTACTTCATTACAACAAAAATAAATATAGAAACATTATTTACTATTTTACCAAACAATTCCTAATAAACTTAAAAACGAGCTTTTCGCTGGCCTCATAAAATTTCTAAGAAGCTACCTGTACATATTATATTACGACAAAATTTATTCAGAAGAATAACCAACCAACTTTTTTGTCACAATACGAAAAAAATATACAGTATTTTTATTAATATCGATACGAAATAATGTCTATCTGTTACATAAAAATCAATCTATGTTATTTCAGCGGGAACGTGAATGGCAGTCAATTCTTCTCTTCACTTCAATGAAGCAAGCTGTATCATTTCATATTTTGCACAGTGATTTTGAAAATGAACCGCAGAGTTCGGCGGATTAATCAACTTTTTCATCTCCTGAATGCTTATAACGTAATGGAAACATCGAAAATTTTAAATTGCAACTTTCCTTTGTAGTAGCTCGGCTGCGCGCGTGAAATTAGATTCATCATTTCACCAAACTAATCCTCGTCTATAATGTTTTGTTTTTGAATTTATTATTTTTTTGTTTTTTATAGTGAAAGTAAATAGTGCTTAATAAGTTAAAAAACAAATGTATTTTTAAAGTGTCTTTGTTTTTTTTTATCTCCTGGCTGTATCACACAAAACAAGGTAGGCAAAGGCCTAAGGTAACCTAGTAAAACACTCCATTTAGCATTAAGACATTTCCATTTCCCGCTTTCCGCTGAATTTTTGAGACATTGTGTGAATAACAGAACACAGCGCTGCGCTCTGTCTCGTTACTAGAACGAGTAATCGAACTCACAACCGTCGCGATTACAATCGTCCGCTTGTGCCCCTGCGCCACGACGGCGTTATGGAACAGTATTTATCATGTTTATTATCCTAAGTAAGCGAAATCGTTTTTGTCATTCTCTTCATCTTGTTGGCCACCAAAAATATCAAACTAAATTTTTTCGATCATATCAAATTTAATGTAAGACTTACATTAAATTTAGATACAAAAGAAAAATATTATTTCATAAATCCGAAAAATATTTCTTTTAAGTTAAAACTTCTATTTGATAAAACGATACTTAACTTTTGATCTTGGATCGAATCCAAAGTTCTGTCAACATACTTACGACAGGTATTTTTTTCAGTTTCACGCTGTATCCCATATATAGCTGGTTAGGCAGAGAGAACCCAGTGTTAAAACACTCCTCTCCCCGCTCTTCGAATTATTTTTAGAACGCAACGCTGCCACTTTGCCTCGGCACCAAAGCGAAGAAATGTACATACACATCAAAAACAAAATAATTAATTTTAATTATCTTTCATTTCCTCATATAGGTATTGAACCCACGACCAATCTTATGTACTAGCTCCACTTATACCAGAGATTTTAATAAAAAAAATTGTCTGCAATGCATATCAATAGATGCACTAAGAATACATTTGGTATTAAGTGATGTTATCGATTCTTCGAATACGATTGTTCGAGTAGTGCACTGGAGCTAATCGTCTCGAAACCATTGTTGCCGGTTCATTCGGTTTAACAGTTGAAAGGTTGGAACTTAATGACTATATCGATAAGAACCTATTGAGAGACGTACCTTTATCGAAGTTTGTTTCTTTTTAGATTAAAAGCTTGTTTTGATTTTTTTTTATGAGCGTGGGAACTGTGTCATGTGAGTTGGTTATTTTAAATAAATTAATTAATTAATAAATTGAGGCCAGTCGTGGCGCAGCGACACGAAGTGTGACTGTAAAACCGACTGGTTGTGGGTTCGATCCTCACCCGAGGAGATGAAAAATTTTCTTAAATTTATATTTCCATTTCTTCGCTCTGGTGTCGAAGCTAAGCGCGGCGTTGACTCAACACGCAATGCCTCCAGAATTCAGTAGAAAGTGGGGAAGTGTCTTAACACTAGATTCCCTTTGTCTACCCTGCTGTGTGCGGAATACAGCGTGGTTATTTTAATTTATAAAAAAATGATGGTTAATATTATCATTAGATATTAAGAAATAAAATATAATTAAGAAGGATATTTTAGAATTGGGGGAATTCGACTGAACACGATTTAGAGCTGCCTTCATTTTTTTCACATACAGCAAAGGAGAGAGAAGCTTGTTCTTCAATCTTCGCTTGCCACCTTTTTTAATATTACGTGTTGAGTAGCGGAACTCAACGCTTCTCTTGTTTCTTAAGAGCACAGCGGAGAAATGATAATAATTTAAATATTTACAGTCCCCCGAGTCTCAATGATAATAATATAATAACAATAGAATCGCGTTTTCTTGTTTTCTCTAAAATACCTAAACAATCTACCTGTAATTTCCCACTTTATTTAATAAACAAAACCATATTACTGACAAACCGTTTAGTTCAGAACACGTTTTTAATACTTTTGAAATGGAAAAAGAACCCGCCGTAACAGAAGTACCGTAGAAACTTAATTCATTTATTGATTCAAACCGCTTTTTCTTCAGTCCGATATCTTTTTATGGTCTCCTTCGAGTTTCTCACAAACACGGCTATAAAACTGGTGCTGCCTTCACTCCTTTTTATTACATACTTTTAGCGTAATAAAGTAATGAGTTGAACTTGTTTATAAGGATTGTACTTTTTTCGATTTTATGGTTTATTTGTGAATGGTGAAATGTATTGGTTATAGGTATTTGTTGCTATAAGTTTAAAAGTTAGTATTTTTGTAAAATGTATGATTATAAAAAACTAAAATCATGTTTTTTTCCGCATACGACGATTAACATAACTTAAAGAGACACTTCGTGCTTTGCTTTCTGCCCATGTTTAATTTCGAGACTCGCGTGTGTAGCGGAACTCAATACTGTCTTTGACCTTGTTAGTTTGGAATCCATTCCCCCGAATTTTAATCGAACCCACACCCACTGCGCTTACAATCAAATGATGTTCTACTGCGACAGGATGTAGGCAATTAAAATTTTCTGTATAATATATTTGTAATTCTTTTACTTTGTAATTATGAAATTGAACTAAAATTTTCTGATACAAAAATTTTGTAATATTTTAATATATTCATATTAATATTTTTTTTTTCAAGTTTTTACAGATTTCCTCATTATTCAAGATATATGCAGTGCTTATGTTTCAATTTGTATAAAGTAGTTCAACGTCATATTACTGATTTAACTAAAGTGTAAAGTTTGTGAAGACACTATTCCAGTTTCCGGACACTGGCGACGACTTGGGTTGTGATCTGTAACTTTAATGTATTAAATGAGTTGAAGAGAAAATGATTATTTTTAGTTAGCATGTTAATATATTTTGTCGTTTTCTTACATCTCTCTACCCCATTTTTATCGCACTGTGGCTCAGTGGTAGCGCCAGACTGTAAACGCAATTGTTGTGAGTTCAATACTCACTATAAATTATGGTAATAAATTAATTGAAGCTAATAGTGGCGCAGTGACATAAGCGTGTGCCTCTAAACGCGACAGATTTTGAGTTCGATTCCCTCTTGAGAAAATATTTTAATTTTCTTGGCTTTGGTGTCGAGGCACAGCGTGGCGTTGAGTTCCGCACTTTAAATCCTAATGATTCTAAAATGATTAAAAAACAGAGATTCCGTTTGTTTTACCATAAAATAATCTGTTTTCTTATATTAAGTATAATAGAACCTTACACCCAAGATAACGAATCACCACCACTGCGCATGTAGAAATATTTTTATATTACTATTCAGTATAAAACAGAAACATTTATCCTAATTCTCCATCTTCCCATCATTGAAACTTCAGCAAGAAGAGAACAAACATAAGTATTCAACTTCTAGACTCTAATGTGAAGTAATTTTAGCACCAATGTATTAGTTCCTCGCCCGCGCTCAAGTTAACGTGAAGCACCTATTTAGACGATGTGAAATATCGTGTAAAAGTGTAGTTTTCAACTTTTACACGTAACATAAGGTTTATTTACTTTGTGAAGTGTTATTGGGGCCAGTCGTGGCGCAGGGGCACAAAGTGGTTGTGGGTTCGATTCGCACTCGAGGAGATGAAATATTTATTTACATTTATATTTTCATTACTTCACTCTAGTGTCGAGGGGAAAGCGTGGCGTTGAGTTCCGCCACCCAACACGCAATGCCTCCAGAAATTGGCGGAAAATGGGGAACGGCGTGTCTTAACACTAGGTTCTTTCTGCCTAAAATAATAATTTATACTATAAAAGTAGAGAATTTTTTTTTAATATTCTGACGCTTTATCCCGCAAAGTGCAGAGGAAACAAAAAACTTATATTTAAAACACGCCGCTCACAAAAATCTATGGACCCCTCATAAATTCAGTCCCACTGCGCCAAGATGGCCTCATAGGATTTTTATTATGCAATATTTTTAATTTAATTCATTGGCCACATTTGTTTTAATATATTTCTGAAAAAAAAAATACGTATCATAGAAGAAATTTGGCAAAAAAACAAAGTAGATAAAAAAAAGAAATCAGCAATTACCACAAAAAGACTTGTCAAAAATAAATACGGTATAGAGCTAAACCAATATACTAATACTAGATACATTTGAATACAATAGCAGTTCCTATTTTAGCTCAATTTTCTAGACAGTACCTGTTAGACCGAGAATAATGAAAAAAAAAATTTTTTCGAATGGGAAATAAACCCGTAAACTGTGTGTTGAAAGTCAAGCGCCACGATGGCTCGTCTTCCTCTAAAACAAATGTATTCCTTCTATAAATAACCTTTTTAAATTACACGGCAAAGCTGCTTGTGAACAGAACTTTGTGAAGGGTTATATTTATGTTTATTTGTAGTAATTTTCCTGGTGTAGTAAAAATAAAACGCGAAATGATATTGTGATGCATAAAGATATTATATGATTATAGATACCACCGTGGTGCAGCACTATTGGATCTGACAGTAACGCAACGGTTATGGATTCAATTCCCACATAAAACGTGTCCATATCATAAACAAAACAAAAGAAACCAAAACATTTTTTTTATATATAAAAACAACTAAATATATATATATTAATAAAACAGCAAAATATGAAAATCAGCACATTTCAGAATTCAAACTGAATCCGTCATCTGAACGTGAATGGGTGCTGATTGTAAGTTACAATTTGCAAGAATTTGGTCGCTTCAACGCTCGTGGCGCTGCTTAGCGAGACTGGTTAAGAATATTTCATAACGTCGTTTTAAATATTATATCTATTTTTTGCAGCTTCACACTGTATCCCGTAGCAGGGTAGGCAGAGAAAACCTTATGTTAGGACACTCCGCTCCCCGCTTTCTGCCGAATTCTGAAAGTATTGCGTGTTGAGTGGAAGAACTCAACGCCACGCTTTTCCTCAAAATCGCCGCGTTTCAATTCAGTCGCTGTGCCACGACGGCCTAATAAAATAATTGTAAAATACGTAATATGTAAATACTTTCAAAAATGTACCCTTGATACTGAGATGCAAACTTTACATACGTAGAGTTACTATATATAAATTACTATATAAATGTATGTATGATTATTACATTGTATGTATAATTATTACATTCATTTTCCACGTTCTGGTAAGGAGGCAAAGGGTGTTCAATTCAGGCAACGTGCAATTCCTCCAGAATTCGACGGAAAGTGAAGAACGGAAGAGTCTTATTGAGAGTGTCTTAACAGGATACCTCGGTACCCCTGATACGTGCAGGATACAGCGTGAAGCTAAAAAAACTATAATATATATTAACTTTCAAAATGAACCCTTATATTGGAGATAAAATTACTATTGTTTCGACTTTTTAGAATTGAAATTTTATGAATTTATTGTATTCTCCTTTAGGCGAAAAATGTTATATACACGTACCATTGCCATACGTGACTCTATCAGAAGGCCGCTTTCATATTTCTATACTTATAGTACGATATTATATTGAGCCATTTAAAATTGTTTATTCATATATCCAAAAAATATTAGGTAATAGTGATTCTAAGAAAAATACATTTAAGACAGCTGCCTTCCATGTTAGAAGAACAGAAATCTGTCTAAACCTAAATTAATCTAACTTAACCTACAACTTTATTAGTCCATGTTAAAATATTAAGTGTGGGAAAAGGAGAAATTCCTTTCCCACCGGCGTCATTCACCTGATCTCTGCACTCTTCAACACATTATAACATAAAATATTATTTCCACCTGTGAGACTGAGCGCTATATAGCATAGGAGTAAATATTATAGCAAAAGGAAGTAGTTTTTGACACGACCGCTTAAGAGTAAGGGTAAGAGTAAGAGAATTAGAAACGGAGTTTATAAAAGATAAAAAGAGGAGGAGAAACAGAATTCCGTTTTGGGGAACATTTTTAAGATAGGATGGAGATGAATATCTATCTTTGACATGCACTGTTTGTGGCCATACAGGTAGGAACGGAGCCACTGGAGAGCTATATCAGAAATGTAGATAGACTTCGGAACAGCAAGAAGTATATCGAAATCTACAGTATTAAAAGCATTATAGAAATCTAATCGGGTGCTAATACTAATTTGCTGTTTGTCCATTGCACGCCTTATGTCATCACTAATTTTAATGTCAAAGTCAAAGTCAAATAATTTTATTCAAAATAAGAAGTTACATGCTTCATTTTTTGAACGTCAAATAATTTACCACCAGTTCACTAAAATTAATGCCTCAGAATGAGTTCTGTGATCGTGCTCTGGCCCAAGCGGAATCCTGATTGAAAAGGACAGAGGATATGGTGCCTGCGGAGATATGAAGAAAGTTGATAATAGATTATCGATAATACTTTTGAAAGAAAAGGAAGTATTGATATAGGACGGTAGTAAAAAAATGAAAAAGGATTTTTTTTATCAGCTTCACTCTGTATCCCGCACACAACAATGTAGGCAGAGGGAACCTAGTATTAAGACACTTCGTTCCCCAATTTCTGCCGAATTCTGAAAACATTGCGTGGTGAGTGGCAGAATTCAACGCCAAGCTTTGCTTCGACACCAGAGCGAAGAAAAGGAAATATAAATTTAAGTAAATATTTCATCTCCTCGAGTGGGGATCGTTATAAACAATGTTATAGGTTATTTTTATATTAAATGAGACTATGCCTTGGATACAAACATTGTAAAACAGTAACAACTAAATACAGATAATTCGCAATAAATATTTTTATTACTATGTCCCGAATTTTTTCGTCATTTTATGAAAGTTCATAAGCTCTTAAAACTCGGCACGAAAGTAATAAAAGTCTTTGTTTTTACAACTGAAATATTGTTCGACTGCCGAAATGAAAATGTAACTCATTTTTATATTCTGATGAACTATGTACTAAAAAGATGTTAAGTGTGCATTGCACTTGTGCGAGGAATGTTCTGTATAACATAAGGGAGACTTAGGAACGGGCATCTTAGAGGTAAAAAAAAATAAAATAAATTCACGCTGTATCCCGCACACAGCAGGGTAGGCAGAGGGAACCTAGTGTTAAAATACTCCGTTTCCCACTTTCTGCCAAATCAGAGGTATCAGAATGTTAGAGGTAACAACAGAACAGAACACAACAGTATATATTTAAATTATTATATTGAGTAATGTTCTAATGGGCAGTTTTAATTGAGATCACAAAACCAACTCTGGTGTATCTCTCGTCTGTGAATCTGGAAATATTAAATATTTAATTTCCTCGAGTAGGAGTCGAACCCAAAACTTATCACACTTATAATCACACTTATTAAGTGTTATAATAAGGCAATGGAGACACAGTCAAAATGTTAATTCAAAACGCGACGGAGGTAACGACAGAACGCATTGTGGAATATAATTTAAAGATGGCTTTGAAAGATAGGAACGCAGCGGTCACCTCTTCCACCATAGCGGTCGTGCCCTTATCTTAGTGCAAAATTCCTCACATCCAAATCAATTATTATAAAAATTTAGCATGTACATATAATCATTTAATTAAATATACATTGTAATGTGTAAAATTGTTAAATTTACATAAAAAAATATTAAAAATATATAAAATTATAAAAATATATATATAAAATGTATAAAAAATATGTAAAATTTTGTAAAGTTAAAAATAATATTTTCTTATAATAGGTATTAATTGTATGTAAACAATAATGTAATTAATATATATGATAAGGAAATTAGATATAATAATAAAGTAAAAAAGGGTACGGGCCAAGTGTCTGTAGTGCTAAGTAATAATAATAAAAACAAAAAAAGTGTTATAATAAAATTAATTTACTTAATTATATGAATATAATAGCAACAATTCTTTCTTTACAAATTCACAGTACTAAATACCACTTTAAATACACAACACTCGGTCTTATCGCGTGACAATGTGGTGGTTTGTTTCGGTGGCCCAAAGCATCGGTGTGATTTCAACATAGAATGCATTCTTCCTAAAATTATCTGCAGATAGGATTTCTATAGTAATGCAATACTGCCCTAGATTATTATATAAGTAGAAAAAAATAGAAGCTATCGATAAACATTATATAACAGTACCTATAGCCTTCCTCAATAAATGGACTATTTAACCCTAACAAGGTGTTTCAGTTCCAACCAATAGTTTCTAAGATAAACGCGCTTAATAAAACATACTCTTCTGGCTTACAATTTTTAACTTATTAATTAATATTAGTATAAAGAAACATCATCCACATAAAACTTTTTTATATACCTACCTTTTTTTATCAGCTTCACGCTGTATCCCGCACACAGGAGGGTAGGCCGAGGGAACCTAATGCTAAGACACTTCGTCCCCCACTTTCTGCCGAATTCTGGAGTCATTGCGTGTTGAGTGGCAGAACTGAACGCCGCGCTTAGCCTCGACACCAGAGCGAAGAAATGGAAATGTAAATTTAAGTAAATATTTCATCTCCTCGAGTGGGGATCGAACCCACAACCAGTCGTTTTTACAGTTACACTTCGTGCTGCTGCGCCACGACTGGCCTCCCTATCTCACATTGCACAATAAGAAAAATTAGAAGCTGGTGTCGGATGTCACTGAAAAATCGTTTTCCTTTAACGTGATATTAACGAGCCTGTATATTGACTCCCGTCGCTGAGCTAAAAATATATTCTAAATTTCTTTTAGAAGCTTGTAAGCAATTAGTTAACACATTCTTACTGAGTTATTGGCAGTCTGTTGTGAAATGTGATGTAAATATGTTCTTGGAAAGAAATTTGAGGCTGTCGTGGAGTAGGGACAGATTGTGGGTTCGATTCTCAGTCGAGGAAATGAAATATGTAATATTTTCATTTTCACGCTCTGGTAACGGGACAAATTGCGGCTTTTAGTTCTGCCACTCAACAAGCAATGTCTCCAGAATTTGGCGGAAAGAAGTGGAATAGTGTGTCCTAATAGGAATATAGTGTTTTAACACTAAGTTCATAGGTTCCCCCTGCGTATCCTGCTAAGACTCTGCGGGATACAGCGTGAAGCTATTAAAAATATTTTCTACAAAGTTCCACTTGGTTAAGGAAAACACTCTGTCCTCTACTTATAGTAATTTTAACAGAATGTGTAAATATAAGAAAATAATGAATTTGCAACTATCCTATGGGAGTTAAAGCCAAATCATCCACGACCGAAATTCGAATCCAATCGAATACAGACCATATTGATCCTATGAAAAGCGAGTCCAAACAAACAAAATCAGCTTCACGCTGTATCCCGCACACAGCAGGGTAGGCAGAGGGAACCTAGTGTTAAGACACTCCAATCCCCACTTTCTGCCGGATTCCACAAACAAATTCAATATTATAAATATTACTATAGAAACCATACAAAAAAATAATATTATTTACTCACTTCAATTTCTCACAATTCCTTACAACTTTATCAATTTTATTATAAAAAAAAAACAAAGTATTAAAGGAAGGTTTATAAAAAGGTTCAATAAAACGTGAAGTGAAGGTAAAAAACTAAGGAATAATTCAATCAGCGCTGTTTCTGGAAGCACCTAACTGAACATAATTAAGCAAAAGGATTTTAGTTGGAATTGCTTGGGATCTACTTTATACGCCAGTCTTAGACTTAAGCGAGTTTTAATGTTGTAATGCAAATAAGATTTGCAGTTCATATTAAAACTAGTTTTAAATGAATGGAAAGTATATTTAGTTTTGGTATTATAATTTGTTAGACTACTGGTTAAAACTTTTTGGTTAATTTACGTTTGTACGGTATGAAATTAATGAAATTGAGGCCAGTCATGGCGCAGTGGTACAAAATGTGACTGTAAAACCGATTGGGTGTGGGTTTGATCTCCACTCGAGAAGATTAAATATTTACTTTAATTTATATTTCCATTTCATCGCTCTGGTATCGAGGCAAAGCGAGGCGTTGAGTTCCGCCACTCAACACGCAATGCCTCCAGAATCCGGCAAAAAGTGGGCAACGGAGTGTCTTAACATTAGGTTCCTTCTGCCTACCCTGCTGTGTGCGGGAAACAGCGTGAAGCTGTAAGCAATTAATTAATAAACATTAGTTATGAATGAAATTAATGAAAATGTCACCGAGACCCGTGAATGGTCTGATTGTGAAGGCGTTGGTTATGGATTCAGTGAAGGTACTCTAGTAAAGCACAATGTTAAGATTTGCCATTTACCACGCTATTAACTCGAAGTTTTACAAAAAACGAAAAGCGAGTGTTTTGCACCATGTGCATTCTATCTCGCGATATTGGGGACTTAAAACTTTAAAGTTAAGTTAAATTTATAAAATGAAGGATAGGAAAGACAATTAAACGGAAAAAAATAATATTGACCTATATTATTAATGTTTTTAATGTTTTTTCGTAGTAGTATAAGTAGTAAAACACTCCGTTCTGAATTAGATACTTCCTTTCCCCAATTTCCTTCAAATTCTGGAGGCATTACAGTTTGGAATAGAACGCCGCGCTTTTTATATTAAATATTTCATTTTTCTGGAAATAGATCGTTAACCATTCGCTTAAAGTCTCACGCTTGTGCCCCTGCACTACGACTGGCCTTTATTTGATTAAGTTTTATTGCGATAATTCTATATCAATAGATTTAGTGACAAAGTAACTTTTATTGGAAAAAGATGTACAGTAGCAATATGAGTATTTATATTTGAACTTGTAACCATTGACGTAACTAAAATATAACAATCCTTACGACTGTGCTATTACGGCATAATTTTTCCAGTTTACCAGACTTATTTTTTTAATGAAAACCGTTAAAAAAATCCACTTTCACGATCCCGCGAACGAGCCATAATTCAAAAGTAGTTCGAGATAAGCGTGATCTTTACGTTTTCATAAACGAATGGAACTTTTCTCATTCCAACTTATTTTTTTTTATCGCGTTGATCTTGGAGTTTTCACCACTTGATGATCTTAGTTTAAAGGTGAGTGCACACTGGTGCAAACTAAACAATATTGATTTTATATTTAAATTAAAATTGAAGTATTCTACAACTTTATAGTTAACAAATTTTTAAAGAAATATCTTTCGTACCTTTTAAAGAAAAAAGGAACCCATATAACATCATTTTGTTGTCCGTCCGTCTGTCTGTTTGTCAGTCAAGATTCTTTATTTCAGGAACGCTTGAATTGATTGAATGAGAATAAAAATTTATAAAGTACTTCTGGTTGACCTAGAATTATGAAATTTGACAGCTAGCATCTAGAGATAGTACTAGTTCAAGAAAAAATCTGAAAACTGTATATTTGTGGTTAAATCCTAAAAAATAAAAGCAAGATTTGGTATTAAAGCCGCTAGTTCAAATGAGGTACCAGATGAAATGGCTCTGGCTGAGCTAAGCTTGAATTTCAGAAAAAGCTCGAGACCTCCAATTTTTGTACGGAACCCTCGGTCGGCGAGCCCGATTCGCGCTTATCTGATTCATTTAGCTAACACTATATACGAGTAGCGGTATCCCATTTTAAATTAAAAAAAAATTAAAAAAAATTAAATCAGCTTCACGCTGTATCCCGCACACAGCAGGGTAGGCAGAGGGAACCTAGTATTAAGACACTCCGTTCCCCACTTTCTGCCGATTTCTGGAGGCATTACGTGTTGAGTGGCAGAACTCAACGCCGCGCTTAACCTCGACACCAGAGCGAAGAAATGGAAATATAAATTTTAGTAAATATTTCATCTCCTCGAGTGGGGATCGAACCCACAACCAGTCGGTTTTACAGTCACACCTCGTGCCACTGCGCCACCACTGGCCTCGGCCCATTTTAAATAATATGAATATATATTTTTTTAATTAATTAATATAAAAAAAGTGGAATAAAAATCTAATAATATTAAAACTTATAAGCCTATTGCCTATTTTAAATCAAGTATTTTAGGATTTTCCTTAAAATAGATAGGACTAGATTCTGTCTTAGTGGCAATGGATTATAAAATTATTAATTTTTTTTTTCAGCTTCTCCCCGCATATAATGGGATAGGCAGAGGAAACTTAGTGTTGAGACACTCCATCTTTCTACAAAAATTAACAAAGCTATTAGGTAATAATAATATCAATAATAATATCGTTGCCAGAAGACCATTGGTAGTTGTTAACGACTTAAGACGCATCCACAACTTATCCTCCTTAATTCTATTTACAGTAACTCATTGCCTTACCAATTCTCTCTATTCCTTAAGGGTTAGAGAAGTTATTCTATAGTGCTATCTGCAAACTTTTATTACTTACACAGAGCCCTTTTTTTGTTCCGTTCAAAATTCGCTTTTATTATTCTTGTCTTAAAGGCTATATTTCAATAATCGTTATAAATATACATGACACTATTGTGGCGCAGTTTGAAAGGATCCGGCTGTATATGTAATAGTTGTGAGTTGATTTTTATATATTTTTTCATCTTTAATCTTTTAGCTTAGTGGGATAGGAGATAGTGTAATAAAAAGACACTCCGTTTCCGATCTTGAATGACGTACATTAACGCTGCACTGTATCTTATCCGGACTAGGTTAAGAACATATTTTAAATATAATCCTTCTCCCGAGCTCCGATCCGATTATACTTAAAAATATTTAGTTCCATCGGTTGCGAATAAAGTTTGAGAAAGTAATCTGATATTTATTGCTATCTTACAGACAGATGCTGCTGATATTTTTTTTATGTTTCACCGCCAAACTTTCTGAGAACTTATCTGGTAGATAATTATCAGCCACTTTTCACCAGTAACGGAACGGCAACCACGCTTAAAAGATAGGTAAAGTATCTTTATTTGAAAACAGTTTACAAAATTGTTTAATTAGAATACTTTTTATTTAAAATACACATCATAAACGAAATAAAAAAAATACTATTCTTGAAATATAATAAGTATAATATTGATTGCGGGTTTGAAGTCCACTCGTAATAAAATATTTATTCAAATTTATATATTTATTTACATTTCTTCGCTTTTTTATTTTACATTGGTGTCGAAAGTGGGAAACGGAGCGTCTTAAGACTAGGTTCCTTCTGTCTACTCTGTTGTCCATGTTACAGCGTGAAGCTGATTTAATTTAATAATTTTTTTACCGTTGTTTTTTAAATATTTTCACGTATATTTTTTATGAAAAAACGACAATAGCCGGTTTCAATTCGTACAATTTTTTACTTTTTTAATTTCCAAATGGGTTTGTAGAAACGAAAGGCATGTGTCAAATGGCTTGCCGAAAAATTTTGTGTTTGTTTATATTTGGGTTACAACTTAGTTTTTACGATAAAAGTTTTATATTTCGCTATTTTAAATAAATAATGCAATATAATTAGATACTAACGGGGTCGCGTAATACGTTCGAAATCTTTTAAAATGTAGATCGTTCTTTGACATTATCTCCTAAAAAATAAATAGTTTTTGTTCACCTTATAATTTCACACTTTCGTTCTACTCTTCAACGTCTATAAACACGACAATTGTAGATTCGATTCTCGCTTGAGGAAGGAATTATTGTCATTTCCGCATTCTGGTGACAAGACAAAGTGAGGTGTGGAGATCGACCCCTCATTACACAATATCTGGATAATGTACCCGTTTATACCGATAATAACCTAATACCGATACCGGGGAAGAAACTGGGAGTCTTAACATTAGGTTAACTTCTCTGCCTACCCTGCCATATGACTCGTTTTCTACTTTTTTTCAGATAATCCGGCAACAAAAGAAGCATTATGGGTTAACTATAAAAAGATATGTCATTTATCACCCAAAGCGTACAATGTCCATATATGGTAAGTGGTTTGATACGACACACCAACAAGCAGAAATCTGTCAATCATGAACTGATGGTACTTATGAATTGATATGGGCTTACTTATATATTTTATATATATTACATTGATATCTTTTTATTTAATTGTAATGTCAATTTTACTATAACTAGATTTTCCATATATTAGGAATAAGTTACTTCCAGCTGTGACCTAGCTCTAAATAACTCCTCTATTTCCATTCAGTCAATAAAAAAAGAAAACTATAAAAATATAAAGTATATACTATAAATATAAAGTATATACTATATAAATATAAAGCTGACAACTTAGTAAGACTGTTATGGCACTAGGTTCTCCATTTTCTGCCCAATTATAGAGACATTGCATCTAGTGTCATGGAACACAACGTAGCGCTTTATTTTGTTACTGAAATGAGTAAAAGAAAATAATTCATTCAAAATAATTTGTAAAACCACTGGTATTCGTAAAAATTTTTTTCGTTATGTTACATAATTTTTATCATATTACATTTTATTAAAATATCTTTTACCAAATCTAAAAGGAAGTAAAACATCCCTCTCAATATGTAACATACGAGATGAAAGGGCGTGGGGTTTGATTCCGGAAAATCAATGGAAGCATTAGTGAAGATTTCAACCGTTTCCTTTGAGGCTAATGCGGACGGAGCTGACCCTTGTAACGTAATCTTTTTCCTCTACAATACATACAGTAGTTACGTTGCCAAAGTTTGTTAGGACTTTTGTTAGGGATTATGTAATTCTTATGATTTTTTTTCCAGATTTACGCTGTATTCTGCAGGGTACATAGAGGGAACCTAGTGCCTCCTTTCCTCAATTATCGCCGAAATATCGAGGCATTGCGTATTGGGTGGGGGGAACTTAACACCAAGCATTATCTTGTTATCAGAGCGAAGAAATCAATAATTTCCAGAACGGGAAGCGAACTCACAAGCGTCATGTTTACAGTCACACGCTACAACAGTCTCAGTCACTTTATGATCTTTAATTGATGATATTTTTATGTTCCTTTTTTGGAATGTGAATTGATGCGAATTCTTTATCAAAGCTATGTATAGTATATGTTTGGAGAGTATTTGAAGGTAGTAACTTTCATTTCCACATAGGGAAATATGCAGACAAAAATTATGATGAGTGGAAAGAGAAGAATATTCAGCTATTAGGTTCACTTTGCCTACAATGTAAAATGTTTACGTAAAAAAAAACAATAAAGCGAGAAATAACGTGAAGCTGAAAAATACCTTAAAAACATCACGCTTTTCCTAGTAAATAGCAGTAGATGGAGTAACTTAAGATAGTTCATGCTCCATTTCACGTCAGATTTTTAGAAACATTAGATTAGTTAGTGGTGGTAGAAAAACTACAACAAAATAAAATTAAATCTGACCATCGACTTCAATTTAAAAAATAACACAAACACTAAAGAGCTTAAAGCGTTTCAACGAAGAAGAAAATTACTAAAATATTCTTATAGAAAAATGGATATAATAATAGAACACACACGTCCAGACAAAACGTTCTCGACATTTGAAGGCGAGTTTAACATACTACGTGCTTCATAATGGTTAAATCTGTCCTCATATCACTGGGATACGGGGCTAAAAATATTCTTGATATTTTAGCGGAGAATTTACAGCAATTTTATACGTGTTGCTGGAGATTTTCTTGAATATTATGTAATTGAGAACGTCTTGGCGCAATGGAATAGGATGAGTGTAAGTGCAACTGTTGTAGATTCGATTTCCATTCGGAGGAATGAATTATTTTTATTCCTTAGCTTTGGTAAAAAGACAAAACGTACGTAATGTCTCGAAATTTAGGGTTCCACTAGAGTTTTTAGACAAATAGGTTTTAACCGGTGAGTTCCTCCACTGAACAAGCAATGCCTTGAGAATACGGCTGAAATTTGGCCATCAAAGTAGCTTAATGTAAGCGGAGTGTCTTAACACTAGGTTCTCAAGTTTTCTCTGCGTAGCAGGGGTTATGTACGGAATACAGCGTAAAATTAAAAAAAAAAAAAAATGATAAACAAGACGCTTTCAATAAAATCTCGGTACGTTAATTTGTTTAAACGATTTAAAAAATCGCAGTGTCCATTCAAACCAATTCATAAATTCGCATTTTCTATCTCATTCACTTAGAATAGTGACTAAATCGCGAAAAAGAGTAATAGAAACCTTGATGATGACAAAGCTTGGCAAAATTTTATCAGAACTTTGAAACGCTCGCAACCCAAGTGCACATAGTACAAAAGCCCGGTTTCCACCGGACGTGGAGCCTATATTAAGGACCGCGTTAAACACGCAAGAGTAAACTGCATGTCTACCAATAAATAGTCGGGCGGAAGGGACTGAGCGAAGAGAAAGAGTTGAAATGAACTAGCTCAGAGAACGAAGCGAGTAGAGTAGGTATAATCTATCTACCTCATAGATATCTATGAATTTAAAATTGTAGTGGTGATATTGAAACTTACCTAGTTGTGGCTTCATAGTTGTTTTTTTTAAATCACGCTGTATCCCGTACACAGCCGGGTAGAGAGGGGGAACCTCTCGTCGAATCGTTGCAAATATTTCATCTCCTCGAGTGGGGACCGAATCCACAACCAGTCGGTTTTACAGTCACACTTCGTGCCGCTGCGCCACGACTGGCCTCAGAGAATAGAGTGTCCTAGCACTTTATTTCTTTACTTCCTATATCACATTATGTACCTACGGGCAATTCACGACGAATAAAACATACACATATTACCTCCATACTATCATCAACAACAGCTCAATTTAATCCCTATAACTTTTAAAGTGTTGCCTAAACGCTACACAGTCCAATCATCGTTTGTACCAACAGATAGTGGGGGCTTAGGCTTTAAACGACACGATTTGACCCTAATCTCGGTTCAGGGCCCGGATCGTTGCAGGGGTCAATATAGCGGAGCCCGACCCCCGTTAACCTCGAGCCCCCGAACGGTTAGATCTCCCCTAACGATTTAGTTTTTTTTGGTTGGCCCAGAAGTTTCTGTTATATAGCTGTATATATTATGACTAAATAATATTTTGAATTTATTAGTAAGATCTCGCTCGCACTGGCACATAAGGTAGGCGAAAAGTGAGAAATAGAGAATCTTTATTGTAGGTATCTTCTGCTTAACGGGATACAGCGTGAAGTTTTTTTAATAGAATAAAATTTTATCAAATGAGCTTCAAGTTATATCCTGCACACAGCATGGGTAGTAAGAACCTAGTGTTAAGACACTCCGTTCCCCACAGGGATTTCAATTTTTTTCAATTATAGTTTTTTTCGCACCACCCAAAAATATCTTACCTTGCCACATTTTCTGTCTTCCTTTTATTTTTTTACTAAAATCACAGATTTTATGGGCTTTTTGTATAATTCTCTTTCCCCATTTGTATACACAAATTCTTAGATATTTTTTCGATACATTTGCATTCGATTACATTGCTAAGGGATCGAACTCATTCGATCCACTAGTGAGTGCATTAATTTAACTTATTTAATAACTAGGCCTTGGCCTAAATATTAGATTCCTTATTTAGGAATTTATTTAAAGTTTGAAATTAAATAAAACCAAGCTCCAAATCAATATATATTTACTAACAAATATATCAATTCTTAACAAAATAATAAATAAAGGAAAATTACTTTAGTATATATTATAATTATACTTTCTCCACAAAAGATAATTAAAATTACGCATCATTTAGTAAAATTGACGACGCGACCTCCAGACCAGATAATATAATACCACTGAGCCACTGCTATCAACATCTTTTTTCCATACCAAACACGTTCACATTCAAAATTCTGAACTAGATGTATTCGGAACACAGTCCGCATATTTTTGTTTCTTGTTACCCTAGTACCAGCACCAGCACTAGCTCTTCACATTTTTTGCTTTAAACTTAAACTTTAGAAGTGTTAATCCTTTACGTGCTGTGTGGATAAAGTTAGAATGATAAATTTTTGTTGCAGATTCATTTATATTTGGCAAAATTTAATAGATTATTCTAAATTATTATGAATATATGAAGCACTTTTTTCAATATGATTAAGTAGATTAAATAAATAACTTATTTTTTTTCTTCTAAACTAAGGGTGTTGATTGTGTGGTTGTTTACGTATATGTAGAATTAATGATGTTAGTCATAAAAATACCTATAATTTTATAACACACGTGGCAGCATCGGGTTTCGAAGTCAGTTGAAAAGCGTTTTGACACTACCAAAGGTTGAATTTAGTTAGGCAGAGAGAACATAATGTTAAATCTTTCATTTTCATATTTTACATTAAACTTTTGAGACATTGCTTGTTAAGCTGTGGCCCAACGGCGAGCTTTGTCTAACAACAATTCAATTCCCCCCAAACAGGAATCAGACCCGTAACCCTCCAGCTTACATTCAGATGCTGTACCATTTCGCCAAAACGGCCTAAATATGAAATTTGGAGTAACAAAATTAAGGATCCATTTATGTCTAAATAATCTTCAAGAAAATTGTTCGAAAGTGACTGTAACAAGGAAACACAGTATAATGTATAAGCAAACTTAGGTGTTTGGACACGCGACGTCAGCAACTCTGTGGGTACTTTGATGAACTGTAACTTGTACCAATTAACCTACGGTTGACTCAGCTACTATTAGGTCACTTTGCTGAGGTCGTCTGATTGTATTAGCTGATATTATGTCATAGTTATCATTAATTTTGTCCAATATTTTTTTTAATAATAAGTAAAGGGAAATGCCCATTCTTGGTACCGGTTTTTTTCAAGCATGAAAATAAAAATAATATAATCATTTTCTAATTTTCTAATTTTGTCAATCAGAATGTGTGTTTTGCGTGGAGTATATCAATTAACACAAAAGAAAACAAACATAGTTTAACTTTTTTTTCTTAAAAATAAAATGGCGCTATTTAGTGAGTTTATAGCGGTTTTTGTGAAATACGCTATTTAATAATATTTTATATTTTTAATTATGGAGTGAAATTAAATTTCCAAAATTTTGTGGAATAATTGTCCAAGTTTATTTACACTTAAGAAGATATACAAAGAAAATAATTTTACACAATCACAGAAGGAAATAAAGAAATTTAAAGAAATACTAAAAGAAATAGATAAGCGAAACAGATACGTATTAGCAAGAAGATAAGGAGATCGGAAGAG
>JAATLQ010021328.1:0-27453 GCA_013421005.1 Heliconius erato x Heliconius himera | reverse complement strand
GAGGTGTGACTGCAAAACCGACTGGTTGTGGGTTCGATCCCCACTCGAGGAGATGAAATATTTACTTAAATTTATATTTCCATTTCTTCGCTCTGGTGTCGAAGGTTAAGCGCGGCGTTGAGTTCTGCCACTCAACACGCAATGCCTCCAGAATTCGGCAGAAAGTGGGGAACGGAGTGTCTTAACACTAGGTTCCCTCTGCCTACCCTGCTGTGTGCGGGATATAGCGTGAAGCTAATCTAATCTAATCTAATCATGTAGATATGTAAGAAGCCAGTCGTGGCGCAGTGGCACAAAGTGTGAATGTAAAACCAACTGGTTGTGGGTTCGATCCCTCAACCAGTTGGTTTTACAGTCACTCAACACGCAACGCCTCTAAAATTCGGCAGAAAGTGGGGAACGGAGTGTCTTAACACTTGGTTCCCTCTGCCTACCCTGCTGTGTGCGGGATACAGCGTGAAAATATGTAGATAGTGAGGCAGCCGTCGTGGCGCAGGGAGCGACGGTTGTGGCTTCGATTCCGATTCGAATTAATTATGAGAGGAAGTCGGGACAAAGTGTGGCGTAGAATTCCGCTATTCAATACGCAAAGCTTCCAGAATTCGGCGGAAATTTTGGAACTGAAATGTCTTAATGGGAACGGTGTATTTAATTAACACTAGGTTCACAGGTTCCCTCTGCTAACCCTGCTATATGTTGAATACAGCGTAAAAATAAAAAATGTAGATATTTTAATTACACGTATGTATATCTACTGAACGTCTCCTTACAAAATACCTTCTTTTTCCCGCTGTATCCCGCATTTAGCAGGATAGGCGAAAGGAACCTTGTGTTGAGACACTCCTATTCATTAAATTAACAATGCATTGCGTATTGTCGGAACTCAACGCACTACATAGAGATGGAGGTTGGAGTGAGCTTGTTATAAAAAAAAGGATATAAAAACATCTTTTCGCTGATTAGAAATCGAACCCACAACCATCACGTTTATCACCAACACACCTCAACTACACTACAACAGCGTTAATCACCAGTAATATTTTACAGAATACGGCACATTCACCATTGTTTCGCTGTCTAATTAAATCCCTACTTATATATTCAGAACATTTTGTTTTTAGTCAGTCGTCTGTAGATCCGTTTCTTATACGAGTACATTCATTTGGGGTCATTGCTTTAGCTTTCGACACCTATTATACAATAGAAGTGAAATCAATTAGTATATGATTTTTGTTTATTTTGTAAGAATTTAGTTTAATATGGTGTTTTGTTTTTTTTTTATATTATAATTAATTCTTAGTTATTTATATGTATATAACGTGAAATAAAGTTATATAAATTAAAAATACAGATTTACGCTTTTTTTCCGCACAGCAGAATAGGCTCGTAGTGTTAAGACACTACGCACCTCAATTTTCAGATGAATTTTTAAGACATTGCGTTTTAATGTACCAGAGCGGAGAAATGAAAATATAATCATTCCCCCGAGTAAGGGTCAAACCCAAAACCGTCATATTTACAGACAAATGTTGTTCCAATGTGCTACGACGGCCTCTTCTATAGATTATATAAATATTGACTAATTTTATACTAACATTATTATAATATACTTATAATGCATATAAATTATTAAAATTAGACATAAATGAAAATTTCATTCAAAATTGTGTAATATACATTATTCGACGATATTTTTTCACACACACAGTACGGAGTTAGATTACGCCAGTCACGAATTGTATTAACTTAGGGAAAGATATTTTAGAATGAAAGCTAAATTCCCTTTCAATCTCTAATTAAAAAGATGTGTCCAGATTTTTTTTCAGTTTCATCCAATATCCACAGAGGTGGATAGACAGAGGAAACAAGCGTTAAGACATCCCCTACTCCACTCTCCGCGCAATTTTAGATTGTTGAGTGGCGGAACTTAACACTGTACTGTTTCTTATTACCAGGTCGAGAAAATGAAAATAATTCACTCCATATAGTGGAAATCGATACCACAACCTTCAAGTTTACAGATAGCCGTTGTGCCACTGCGCAACGACAGCCTCAACGGTCCAGATATTTCTTAAAAAAATCCAAAGAAAGTATAGTAATTGCAGTAAAGTTCCCAAAAAATCTGGAGAAAAAACCCACAATTCACACAGCAAGGCATAATAAAATTGGTTTGTTCGTTAACCCATTACACCGCTCTTATTAGGATTCAGCACGCGATTACAACGTTACAGATTTAACGGGCGCTCTAAAATGTAAATTTGTTTGTATCGGGTTGAAGAACACAGTAAAATATATATAATTATTGCAATTGGAACTGGTCGAAGACATGTGTATGTATGTATGTATGTATGTATGGACATAATGATAATAAGATAGGAGATTCATATCAATAGATTGTTGCATATATTTAGATCGATCTCTAATCGGTATGCCAAATCAAACCTAGCGTAGATTTTTGTTTAATTTATAGCTTCACGCTGTATCCTGCAACTTAACAGGGTAGGCAGAGGGAATCTGTATATTATATAGTGTAAAGACACTCTATATCCATTTAAACACTTCCGTTCCGCACTTTGCGCCGAATTCTGGAGCCACCACGACTGGCCTTTGTTCGGCCTGAGATTTTTTTAGAATTTATCAAAACATTGGTAATATGTCCAAAAACTAACAATATTACACTACAAATGATATATATTTTTAATTTATCAAATTTACTTATGTACATATAAGTATTTTTATAATTATCTTTCTATCTAATAAGGCCCAAAATTTTATACAAATATAAAGAGTTTCTCCTAATTACAAAATACGTAATGGTTCATATGAATTTCAAAATTTTATTTTAATAATATTAGCTCACTATATTTATGTAAATGGTCTAATTTCTTCATTAAATGTATAATTATAATTAAATTTATATAACCGAATTAAATATTGATGATGTTTTGCCACAGGTGATACGTACTGTATGTAACTTGGACCTATTTTTATAATTCTTTTTAGGACTAATATATAATAAGTCAATATTATTGATTGAAAGCTTAAATTGTATTCACCAATAACAATAAGACTAAGAATAAATTAAATTTAAAGTTTGAGGCAAGCCATATCGCAGCAGCAAAAGCCTGCTACTGCAAACCTGATAAGTTGTATGGTAGATTCCTACTCGACGGAATGAAATATTTAATATTTTCATTTCCTCCCTCTGGTAACGAGATTTAAGCCTAGCGTTGAGTTCCACTACTCAACATGCAACGCCTCAAAAATTGGGGCTAAAAATGGGGAAAGGATGTGTCTTAATGGGAACCGAGTGAAAAAAGGTTCAGTCCAACAAAATTTAAGAAAATCCTGTACTAAGATATTCAGAAATGAGAATAATTTAAATGAAATAGTGTCTTGATAGGACAGTTTGGAATTATTCATTTGCGGTTGTGGTGACAGGATATCGAGCCTCGTTCAAAACTTAGCAGATTTTTTTTCCAATTTAATAAGAAAAGACATTAAATATAAAAAACGCATTTAAGTCTTCAATCAAAATCCTATGTATTTCCAATTCTTATATGTAAAGAACCATAATAAAATTAGTCCAGTAGGTTATAAAATTATTTCAAATAAAAATAAGACCAGATCCAAAGGATCTTTCTTTCAGTATAATATTCATACTCATATGTAATAATGTATCGTACCCAAGAGATTTATCGAGAGAACTTCCTGCAGCTGTAGAATATAATACATAATTTTTTGTAATTCAAATTCATGATTTATGGAAGATAAGTTTCGTTATTTTTTTTAGCTTCACGCTTCATATCGTATATAGCGTGGTAGGCAGAGGGAACCTAATGTAACCTAATATAATGTAAGACATTCCCCACGTATCGCTAAATTCTAGAAACATTGCATGTTGAGTGGTAGAACTCACCGCCGTGCTATGTCTACCAGGAGGAGAATACGAAAATAAATATAATACTTCCCCCGAATAGGAATCGAACCAACAACAGTTAAGTTACTACAGCTTCAATATTAAATATTTGCTATTTAAATTTGGACCAACTACCATGTCGTGTGCACACGCGAACATCACCACGATAACATGGATGATGTGAGTATTATAAAACAATAATTTTGTAATATTTAAGTGCTCAATTCAGTTAGTCAGTTCAGGTTAGTCGTTTCAGTTATTTAGAAATAGATTTTTCAGTATTAGTAGATAATAAGATGGTTTTATGTTTATTCCCCATTTGAGTGATTATTTCTTTTCAATACTGTGGCATGACAAAGACGGCAGCACTTCCACCATTCAACAAATAGTGCATGAAGATGATGTTGAATAAAAGCGGAGAACGGAGAACGGAGAGTCCTCATTAGGTTCTCTACCATTCTATGCGATAAAATGCATTAAGTGGTTATTAAATAGGTTATTTATTTTATTTGTTGTATTTATATATTTATTTTTAATGTTTGTAATGCCCTTAAGTTAATTGGATTATAATTGCTTATAAAACAAAAAATCTTTACCAATTATACTTTGAACTAGCTTCCTTATGCCTATAGTAAATTTTAAATGCTTCTAAAACGGAAACTCAGCAGATGTAGGTAATACTATAGTTATAACAAATATTCTCAAATGTTGAACAATACACCGTTTTAACTGCACATTGTGAGCACATGTGTGTCTTAGAGCTGCTTTTTTTTATATTGACTTTACTTCATTTAAACTTTTATATGAGATTAAAAATTTATTTTTAAATATATTTATGAATATTTTATGACTTTTTAGTTAAATTAAATTTAGTAAATATTCAATTTCGAAAAAAAAAAATGGTTAAAATTTGAAACACAAACACTTCAACAATTATCACTTTTAGCACACATTTTTTTTTTACTTTTCACCAACAAAAAAAAAACTATATTTTTCACATATACATACATACATATATATGTATATAGATATTCTATTATTCAAACACAGAAACAGTAGAGCACGTTGAGGCTCAAGCGCACAAATTACACTGAATGATTTACTAAGATTCGTACCGCAAGAGTGACGCAGAGTTGAGAAAAAACAGACTTGGCCCGAATAAACAATTGTTTGAAATGTCCCGAAGCCCCAGTTTGGTAGCTTTTTGCTTTATCGTTCGTTGGAAAAGTTAATTATGATGTACGAAATTAATTGGTCTTTTTATTTTGTCATGTAGATGGGTAATGGCTCTGTTTGCGACTGCCATTTTGCAATTTACAGTTGTTGAGACATTTTTTTATATATATAAATATCTTTTAATGATTATATTTAGTTAGTAAATTAAGTCAGCTTGTACGAGGCTGTAGTATAAATTAAAAAAATAAAATTAAATTAGGCTGAGTGTTTTTTTTTTTAATTAAAATCTAGCTTTTCTTATTATACTCGGCGGCGCTCCCGCGGCGTTAAGTTCCGCCACTCAACACGCAACGCCTCCTCCAGAATTTATTGGGGAACGGAGTATCTTAATACTAGGTTCCTTCTGCTTATCCCGCTGTGTATGGGATACAGCGTGAAGCTGATTTATTTAATTATACAAAACTAATTATATTTCCATTTCTTCGCTCTGGTGTCGAGGTTAAGCGCGGCGTTGAGTTCTGCCACTCAACACGCAATGCCTCCAGAATTCGGCAGAAAGTGGGGAACGGAGTGTCTTAACACTAGGTTCCCTCTGCCTACCCTGCTGTGTGCGGGATACAGCGTGAAGCTAATTTAATTTTTTATTTTTTTTTATTTAATTATAAATTGTTGTTAATATTTATTTAGTTTGTACATTAGCATTTTTTTCCTAAACTAACAATTATTATTCGATTATCTTACTCGGTCACACTTGACCGTGATATTAATAAAAGGAAAAGTGTGGGAATGAAAATATAATCTTTTTACTTCTATTTTATTCTTTATCTGTTAAAGATTAAAGAGTTTATTTTAATAATGTGACGTGAAATTGAAGTTATGAAAAAGGGAAAAATATTCATTGTTTTGTATGAGAAATATTAATTTAAATTGAATGCTACCTTGACTTAGTTATATTATACTTGAACGCGACTATTGTGGGATTCTAAGTTAAAAATTTATTATATTTAGGTATATGTATGCATAAATGTAGCTTTACAATTTCTCGTGCATAGCATTGTAGGTATTAATTCCGTCCAATTTTCCAGACATTGCGTGTTGAATGGCGAAACTCAACGCCGCACTTCATCTACCTAGTGAGAATATGAATCTAAATTAATATAATTAACTGTTGTGTTTACTATTAAACGCTGTCTTACTGTGACCACAACGACCATCTCTCATTTTTACTAAATATAAATATTTAAATATCCTTAGCCTTGTCTTATGTACAACGGAAATTTTGAACAGAGTGTCTGTTCACTAATATCTCTTTAAGCCATCTCAGCAATAAAATGAAAAATAAAATAAAATAAAAGCTTTTGTACTGTCTAAACATTTTCTAATTCTATATATTTGGTGCACTACCGTCTGTTACACGTGGTTGGTCCCCATAAGTACTTCGGGCTTCGCTGACCAGGACTGAGGATAGTGACTCCGTTTTATAATTTTGTATTGTATATAATAATGCAGTTGCTACGTGGGAAGGGATTGATATACTTGGTAAATAAATTTTAGATTTTATAGTACAGGAAATCGATGGTGGCAAGAAATTAGATCATTTCGCTAAGAGTTGAATTGAATTGTTATTTTTATTTACTTTTAAATATTAATTTTGTATTTGTGGATTATGCATAAACATTTTTTTTTATAATAATGGCAAGTAAGACTAACTGAATCATGAAGAGGCAAATACAGCAATCTATATTCAGATCAAGGTTCAATGTTTGGATAATTAAAAAATTTTTTCATAATAAATTCTGTAACTTTTGAATATAACTTTTTTTTAGCTTCACGTTATATTTCGCACATAGGGAATCAAACTCAATATCCGTCGCTCTTGTATAGCACGCTTGTTTGCCTGCGTCACGACTGGCCTCAACACATAATGTCTCGAAGATGTAGATAGGGCAGTGTACGGAAAACGGAGTGTCTTAAGTCTTAACGCAACCTTCTCTCTGCTTTAATCATTATGTCGGCAGCTAACAAACCTATAGATAGTTTGTTACGTATTTAATTACTGAAATTGAAATAGAAACACCAAGAGAACTCTTTTTGAAAAAAATAAATGCAATACGCTTTAGTAAAAAAATAGGTTCACGCCGTATAGCATATAGCAGGGAAGGCAGAAACAATGTTGTGTTAAGACACTGTGTTCTCCACGTATCTATCGTTCAATTTTTGAGTTTAGTGGCGGAACTCAACGGTGCACTTTGCCCTGTAACCAGAGTTAAGAAAATTAAAATCTTTCCTTTGAGTAGGGATCCAACTCCTAACCATCGCTTTTACAGACAGACACTTAAAGGACGCCCAATGCCGGCTATCTGTATTTTTTATGTTGGTTTAGTATTTAAAACTAAAAAGTCGATACATCGTTTATTTTATTGATGCAATAATAAAATGTAAGTAAGGTTAAATGGGTATACAAAATATGGTGTCAATATATACCATTAATATGTATAATGTATGTAAAGAATTAGTTTAGTTCTAACACTTTATAAGGCTTTGTAAGCTCGTTTAGATTTTTTATAAGGATAAACATATTAAAAATATATTATTTACATTAAAAAAAGTGTGTTTAATGAACACTAAAATGTTTAGTGGTTGTGGTGGTGCAGAGGAATGGCGTGCGACTGTCAATGCGACGATTGTCGATTCGATGCCCTCTTAAACATTATTTTCATTTGCACCACTCTGATACTCAAAGCGCTGCGTGGGGTTCTGCTACCTAGCACTCTGTCAAAAATTGGCCGTAACATAGGCCGTGCTTTTACATTTGGTTCCCTGGTTCCCTCTGCCTTCTCTGTTATATGTTATTATTATGTACTCATATTAGATGATTTGTGCAAAAAAATATATTTTAGAATTTTGTTGCGGCAGCCATTTTGGATTAACAACAATATTAATTTTATTATATAATTGTTATCATTGTTATCAGAGCTGAAGTCATAATCCAATTGCAATTTATTGTGGCCTAAGGGCATGTATGAAGAGGCTGATGACAGTAGACGAGGCCAAATAGGTATATAGGTAAGAGACCATAGCGTTTGGCGCTCCGTTCTCTCTGACTGCCTCGCTAGGGATACAGATAGTTTAATTTAGTTTTTTTTCCCGACTGGAAAGTGACCAAATTGAGCTATCAATATTTCACATACACTAACACACTAACAGCAATGCAAATAAAAGCTTGTGAATTAAAAAATTAAAACAAAAATCAGATTCACGCTGTATCCCGCACACAGCAGGGTAGACAGAGGGAACTTAGTGTTAAGATACTTCGTTACCTACTTTCTGACGAATTCTGAAGACATTGCGTGTTGAGTGGCAGAACTCAACGCCGCGCTTAGTCTCGACACCAGAGCGAAGAAATGGAAATATAAATTTAAGTAAATATTTCATCTCCTCTAGTGGGGATCGAACCCACAACCAGTCGGTTTTACAGTCACGCTTCATGCCGCTGTGCCACGACTGGCCTCAAGCTTGTGAATACTGTACCTAATAATTATCAATATTAATGATAGAGACCAGTCGTGGCGCAGCGGCACGAGGTGTGACTGTAAAACCGACTGGTTGTGGGTTCGATCCCCACTCGAGGAGATGAAATATTTACTTAAATTTATATTTCCATTTCTTCGCTCTGGTGTCGAGGTTAAGCGCGGCGTTGAGTTCTGCCACTCAACACGCAATATCTCCAGAATTCGGCAGAAAGTGGGGAAAGGAGTGTCTTAACACAAGGTTCCCTCTGCCTACCCTGCTGTGTGCGGGATACAGCGTGAAGTTGATTTGATTTTGATTTTAATGATATAGCTGATTCTTACTTCACTTATGTAACACACGATAGTGTGATTATGAAAAAGTATTGCAATCTTCAAATATTAAAAGTTTTCTTCATATATCGTGCTACAATTCTTGTTGATGCGAAATTGTATAGAAACTCCTGTTAGGGTGGCCATTAGTGTTCATTTGTAGAAATAATATAGGTACTTATATTTATTTATTGACCCTCTAACGTTTGTTTTCATTTATAATTATATACAAAAAAAAACAGCTTCACGCTGTATCCCGCACACAGCAGGGTAGGCAGAAGGGACCTAGTGTTAAAACAAACCATTCCCCCTTTTGAGCCAAATTCTGGAGTTTTTTTGTATTAAAAAAAATGTGGTACACTGAATTAAATCTAGGAGTAACAAACACTTTCTAATCATATTTTATTTTAATATTTCAACAGGAACAAAAAACAACTCACAAAATCTCTGCTCTCTCCTTATGTATTCCACAAAAAGTAAAAATGTAAACAAAAATCGAAATACTGTTCTTTTGAATTACCAAAATGATAGTCACTCTAGTAAAGAAGAGCGCCACGCGTCACGAAGCGTAACCTGGCGTAACTGTTGTGTAAAGTGACCCTTACGCGATTATCACCACTATTTGTACACATCACTAATTTATAAAGAATAAAATCCCATAGAGAAATAATTTTATTAAATCTATTTTAAATCAGAAATTATTTCTTAGGGTCCCATTTCTAAGTTCTTAGCTTTGAAATTTATTGAAATAATTATGGAAACTTGTGAATACAATTAAGAGATTGGAGTGTCTTAACACTAACTCTTAAAAAGCTAGTGTTAAAATAAGACCTTCTTATTCTTCTAGATTTAGGTAAAACTATTGATTCTATATATTTACTTATTACATTCATTATGTTAGCTTTTTTTTATTATGGAAAGACGCGCTTTTTGCTATATAGTAAGGTACCTAGGGAAACTAGTGTTAAGACACTTCGTTCCTCACACACCGTCTAATGTTTCAAACAATGCCTGTTGAGTGGCGGAATTTAACATCGCGCCTTGTCCCCAAGTGTTACAATGTTCCCCAAGTGGAAATTGAACGTAGACGCTGTTATGCTACGCCACGACCGTCTCGAAGTAGTTAGTTCTATCTATTATCATTACTAGACAGCCAAAATTAATATTATTCTTTAGTAAAGAAAATATTTATTTCTTTACTTTTTAGAACCCGAAAGGACTATAATAAGGTGAAGCTATTTTTAACATTTTTAAAGTGTTATTCCGCACTTAGGAAAGACTGGGAAGTTTAAAGGACTATAATAAGGTGAAGCTATTTTTAACATTTTTAAAATGTTATTCCACACTTAGGAAAGAAAAATACTTATTTAGAAAACGTATAAAAAATTGAACGTAGCGGGACTCGAACCCGCGCCTCCTGGAATCCGACCAGGATGTCTCCAGTCGGGCGCGGGTTCAAGTCCCGCTACGTTCAATTTTTTTTTATATTTTCTTAATAAGATGAAGATATTTCGTATCCTCCCATTTACAAAGTAGGCACTATACCATTTTAATCACCAGTCGCACCTTACAGTTTAACTAAAATTAAATCGCTAATTGCCTTCTTTGAACCAGTTCATAAAAGATCTAACCATTATAAGCATTTATCTTAGTGTTACAAAAATGTTTGTAAACATGTGATCTAGAGCGTAAGGCTCTTAGTAATTATGATTTCGTAGAAGACTTACATAAGAGAAATAATGTTATGTGAGGCGGCGTTGAATTCCGTCACCGTATATGGAATCCTCTTAAATTGCAACACAAGAAGACTAGTCTTGGAGCAGCGGGCGACTGTATACGCGACTGGTTGTGGATTCGATTCCCACTTGAGGAATTTAAATATTTAATATTAAAAACCCTTGATCTGGTAACGAGGCAAAGTGGGGCGTTGAGATCCACCACTCAATACGCACTGCCTCCAGAATTCGGCGAAAAAAATTCATAAATGTCGACGCTATCATAGTTCAGTAGAATCAAAGACTGCACACTGCATTGTTTATTGTGGATTTGATCCCGTTTTGTAGATCGCTTAAATGGAAATAATATGAAAATCACCTGTCTGGTAAGACATATTTACTTTGTGTGTTTCTACTAAATACTGGACAAACTAGAAGAGAGTAGAGAACAGAGTATTTTATCTTTAACACTTAATTTTCATTGTTTTTCGGTTATACGTAAAAAGAGCGTGAATTAAAAGAAAACACGAAATCACTTGAATATATTTAGTGATATTTTTCTATATTTTTCTTCTCTTCTCGTCTCTTCTTTTCTTTTTCCAAAGAAATTACAATCGTGAGAAAATAAAGAAAGTCGAAATTAGTAAGTCTAAAACAACGTTTTTTTAAAAAAAACATAATATTAATGCATATTTGCACCTGCTTCCTTACTATGCAGCTGTGGACGGAACTCTTCGGCCACCACCTAACATATACACTTCAGTATACACTATTCCTTTTAGTAGGTTGTCCCTTTTTTAATCTCTATAGTGACTATTCTCTTTGTTATTACATTTCGATTAGAGAGAAATGCTGAGATAGACCTGAGGGTGAGTTTAAAATATTTTGAATATTTTTAAACATTTTTAAAGTGTTATTTTACGGTTAGGAAAAAAAAACTTATTTAGAAAACGTATAAAAATTTGAACGTAGCGTGACTCGTACCCGCGCCTCCTGGAAACCGACCAGGCGCTGTGACCGCTAAGTCACACGTTCTCATGGAGCTACGTCGAAATTTTTATACGCTTGTTATAACTTATTTATGTTGTAAGCATCTCTGTAGTTTTTTACAAATTTCCGTTCTGTGAGTAATATAGAAAGGAGCCTTTAATGATGTCTTTTAAATATACTTCACACGCTGCATTAGTTATTAGTTAGCGGAAGCTGCATTAGTTAGCGGAACCTAGTGACAATATCCTTCGTTTCCTACTGTCCCCCAAATTTTCGAGACATTGCGTGTTAAGTGGTGGGACTCATCGCCATGCTTTGTCTTGTTACAAGAGGGAGGAATTGAAAATACTTCATGGTTTGTAGGGGGAATCGAACCAACATCGCATTTACCAAAAATATTTAAATTGTATAAAATATAATTAAGTTTAATATAAGAATATAATTAATCTTACTAACAAGGAATATTGTAGTAATTCATATTATTTTCGCCGGCTTTACTAATAAAACTGAGATCACAAAACGGTAGCTTACTGATAGATAATTCCAGTATATATTTTTTTTATTTTACACCTGAAATTAAATATTACGTAACTTATCATCAACTTATACGTGTCGTCGTTGTGGTCATGGGACTGTAGGCCTTAATATTCCATATTAATTTTAGCTTGATACTTCCATGTATTATATTTTTTTGATAAAAAAAAACTTCCATGTTGTCTTGAAAAAAAATGGTCACAAGAGACGGACAGACAAACTGACAGATAGAGACACAGACAGGCAACAAAGGGATCCTACAAAGGCATCTAAAATACGAAACCGTAAATATAGCACCATCGAAACGCCATACATACATAATATTTCAAAAAAGTATTCGGTATGTTTGAAATTTGAACTTAACACTTAGCTACAGGTGCTCTAACTGTCTTGGTATTTTCAACCCCCTCGACAGGTGTGGACTAATCATGTAATAAGGGAAAAACAAAGGTCACACGAACAGAAGGCATTTCGTAATATCTAACTTATAAATATATAGAGTTTATTTTTAGATGTAAATTAAAAAATATATATTAATATGGTGTGGTGTGTGGAACAGTGGGGTAGTGGTTGCTTGTGAATATGTTGTGGTTATGGGTTCAATCTTTCGATTCGTAAGAATTTTTTTTTAGCTGCACCCTCTCGGGAAACTCTGGGAAGAGAAAACTGGGTGAGTAGTTTTACACCATTCCGTTTCCTACTAAGACACTTCCGATTTCACTTGCCGCCGAAATCTTCATTGTGTGCTGGATGGCAGAATTAAGGGTCGTGCTTTGACTTGTACTAGAGCGAGGAGATTAATATATGAAATATTTCATTCCCTCGATTTGGAATCGAACCCACAATCATCGCGTTTTCTGTGGCACGCCTGGGCCCCTGCGCCCTACCCTCTCGGTTTACACACTGTACTCTCTATTGTAGGGCATCACGAGAATATGTTATAAAATATCTTATGGAAGGACAAACAGCCAAGTTGCCTAATTATAAATTATATTAAAAGTTCACAAATTATAATAAGCTTATAACTTATTATAGCAATTATAATATTGTAATATATGTATGTATATGTATAATTCGTTCAACTTTAACATGTACCGTTCAGAATGTCAAAATTAAATATTACTCAAGTATAAAAGTTAATCACATCATAATTACTGACAATAACGAAGCTGGTGCTTTGTAAGCTTACAAAAGTATTATCTAAATTGACTTAGAGGTTCCGTTTATATTGTTTGTTTATATAAATTTGGAATGTACATTTTTTTTATTTTCACGCTATACTACTACACTCCTATGTGGGGCCAGAGGGCCTTATGTTTAGAAACTCGTTCCCCACTTTCCGAAATTTTTGAGTTCTGGAGACATTGCGTGTTGAGTGGCGGAACTCAGCACCGCGCTTCGTTTATCAGAGATATAATCATTCCCATAACATAAGAGCGAGGTCGCACCCAAAACCGTCGCTTTTTACACTAAAACCCGTTCCCCATGCGCCACGACGGTCTCAATTTGAACTTTACGCAAATATACCACACTAGCAAACCACAAGTGGCTTCACCTGCATTCAAATTATTATTGTATTATACACAACTTATATAAAATCTTTACATAAATTGTGAAAGTTCCAACTAAATTCGTTCAGTAGTTTTTAAATAAAAAAAAATCCGTCTTAACAAACTTCTACATTTATAATATACAAAATATTAGTAGGATTTTTCAAAAGCAAGCAAATACAGCGCTTAAAATCTATTTTCTGGAAAGTTATTTTTATTAAAATTTCTTATAAAATAATTGACAGATCTCTAAAAAATCTAAATAATTTTGGTGTTGCAACGCGTAACGTATCAAAATCACGTTTAACGAAATAATAGTGCGAGGAGTTTGACATTTAAGGTCAAATTTAGCCTTCGGACACGATTATAGTATGGTGTTTTATAGCTATAAGCTTATTATTTTTTATGGCTTCACGCTGTATCGCGAACATAGTAGGTTAAGAAGGGGGAACCTAGGAACTTAGTGTTGAGACACTCTATTCCCATTTAGACAGTTCCTGTCCACACTTTCCGCCGAATTCTCGCAGGTATTTACGTGTTGAGTAGCGGAACTCAATGTCACGTTTGCCTAATAAGCGAGGAAGCGAAGAAAAATTGTCGAAATTAAAAAAAAAAGTAGTCGAAATTTACACAATAAGTTAAATATTTCATTGCCCATTGGAAATCAAACCCATGACCCCGCGATTACAGCCGCACGCTTGTAACCATTCCACGACGACCTCAAAACATACTACTTTAAAAATTAATTTAAAATAAATCAAACAGATTTTATAAGAGTCAATATAATATGTACCAATTAGTGAGCCTTGAAACCAACGTGAGAGTGTTTCCACTCTCCGCCCACGCACAGTTTACTGTGACACTTCTATAGATAAAACTGTCACTTATAATTTCATCGCGCCATTTGATAATAGTTGTTATAATTGTTTTAACAATTATAGTAACTATTGACTCTGACTGTGAATGCGACGGTTGTGGGTTCGATTCCCTCTCGGAGAAATTAATTATTTCAATTTATTCTCTTTCGTAATAAGAAAAAGCGCGGTTTTGCGTTCCACCTCATTCAACATGCATTGTCTCGTGGTAGAGAGGCACAAGCTTGAGACAAAGACAAAGATCAAAAATTAAATGCGACAAGTTGTGGGTTCGATTCCCACTCGAGGAATTTTCATTTCCTCGTTCTGTTAACTTGCGCCATTTAACCAGACTACAGAGTCCAGTGGAAAGCGCGGAACGAAAGTGTCTTAACGGGAACAGAGATATTAAGTGAAATGTTTACAAAAAGGCAATCTAAAAATACCTGAACTTTCTTAGAAATTAAATATCTAAATAATTATCTCTAGTTATAAGCCTAGTTTAAGTACCAGATAGATATAAAACTGTTGATTAGTTGATAATAATGAAAAAGTAAAAAAAAAGTACGGACCACGTGTCTATATTGTCTAGTTAATACATTAAAAAATAATAATAAATAAATAAAATAAAAAAAATGGGAACAGAGAGACTTATCACTATGTTCCTAGGTTCCCAGCTCTGCTTACCCTGATGTGTGCGGGATACAGTCTTAAGCTAAAAAAAATGTAACAAAATATAAAAAATATCCTACTTATCCATATACATACATATATTTAACATGTATTAAAAATCATATCGTAAGCTATTATAGTTTTTTATATAACTCAATAAGCCATGACCAAATAAGTTTTATAGATCGAAATCGAAAACTAAATTATATGATGCGGGGGCGGACAGCCAGTTAAATATATATAAACCTTTTATAACTAAGCGGATTAAAGATTACTTCCTCAATGGTTTTTATATTGGGTGTTTTTTTTTATCAGCTTCACGCGGAACCTAGTGTTAAGACACTCCGTTTCCCACTTTCCGCCGAATTTTGGAGTCGTTGTGTGTTGAGTGGCGGATCTTAACGCCGCTCTTTGCCTCGACACCAGAGCGAAGAAATGGAAATATAAATTTAAATAAATATTTCAATTCCTCGAATGAAGAGAGTTTAAATAATAGTTGATTTATAACTATTATTTTTGCAGCTTCTCTATTTCTAGTAGTGTAGTCAGAAGTAAGTTACTGTTAAAACTATCTGTCTCCTATTTATAAATAAAACAAAAAAATCGACTATATAAACTAAATTAATATATTCAATAACTTTCACGCCATCAAGACAAATCCAACGACGTATCAGTTATCAAAATCGGTTTACTGGTTTAACATTTACAGAGGAACAAAAACACGGACATACATACACACGCGCTATAAACATAAATTATACCTCCCCTTTTGAGCTTTGCTGCAGTCGTGTAAATATACAATCGTTGCCCCGAGTGGGTATCGATTAAAAGCTAGAGCCATCGTGTCAAAAGCTAGACGTCACTATACCATGTTAATATTATAAATGTAAATGTAAGTTTGTATGTTACGCTTTCACACCAAAGCTACTCAACCGATTATCATGTAATTTTGTACATATATTGTTAGAAGTATTAGAATGGACATAGGATACTTTTTATGTATGTATAAGCGAGTGAAGTCGCGTCTGTCTCTAGTATTGTATAAATTTAAATGAAGTAATATGTCTAACTATCGTTAATCTCAATGACTATCAAGCAATCTGCCAAAACTGTCAATATTTGATTGTCGCGGTGCCTTTATCATTCCTTATGTATTATAATTTATGTAAATAAACATTATAAATGTAAAGAATTATATATGTTTATAGGTAAAATATAAATTATACTATTGAGGCGCAGCGGTACAGCGTGTGACTTTAAGTGCAGGTTGTGGATTCGATTCCTAGTCTGAGATGAGAGATAATTTTCATTTGGTAATTAAATAAAATGCAATATCTACTGTATGTTCATAAATCTACACTTAATAAGCTATATAAATAAAAATTAAATAAATCAGCTTCGCGCTGTTTCCTCACACATCAGAATAGGCAGAGAAACCTAGTGTCAAGACACTACGTTCCCCACTTTCCGCAGAATTTAGGCATTCCGTGTTGAATTGCGGAACTCAACCTCGGGACTTATGCCGTGGTAGAATTCATTCCCTCGAATGGAGATCGAGCCCACAGCCGCCGTATTACAGTCACATATTTGTGCCCCTGCGCCACGACGGCCTCTATAATAAGCTATATAGGTATCCCAAATACCCAAGTACCAATTTCTAAGAAACGAGACGTTCAATTATATAAACGCCTACGCTTGAACGTGTTGCTTTATTAGGTCGGTTCAGAGCAAAATGCCTTATTAAATAACTATTAAGCTAAACATTTTGTTTGGTTGAGCGCTATAATCTCAAGAAATATTAATTCATTTAAAAAATCTTTTTCTGTAGGAGAGTCCATTTGTTGAGGAAGGATGTAAGGCTATATTTTTTTTATTAATGACATGATCGACTTCTCATCTCTGGTAACGAGACAAAGCACGGTGTTCAGTTCCTCTTAATATGCAATTATTTCAAGGAATAGGCAGAAATTAGGGAACGGAAGTGTCGTAATGGGAATGGAGATTCTTGACACTAGGTTCCCAGGTTCATACTGATTATCCTGCTATGTAAACAGAGTGAAGTTAAAAAGACCTAGGTATATATTTTGAAGAGGAAGAAAAGTCGTCTTGACCTCTATTTCAGCTTCTTAGTAATTTTATTTATTTGTTTATATACAGCTTTGTTTATAACAGATTTTCTTGGTAAACTTGATAAACGTAAATATTTTATTATTTACATTTTAAGAAGGTTCCATGTGGGGAACGGAGTGTTTTAACACTAGGTTTCCTCCGCTTACCCTGCTACATGCGGAATACAGCGTGAAGTTAAAAAAAGCAAAATGTTTCATATATATTCAAGCATATTGAAAGATATACCTACCTTATAGCATATACATTGCGCGGATCTCAACGATTTGGGGAATCTAATTGAACGTATAATCAGATATATTATTATAAATATGAAAGTGCCCCTGCGACGAATTCGAATATGCTACCACTGTATAAAATTAACCATTAACCTACTAAGTCACAACGGTGCCAACGGTCTTAAAACTAAATAAAAAATACGCTTGAATACGAAATCAGTAAACAGACCTCAAAATCAAGGTTTTTTGTGATCGCATGCAGCTATCTCACGGACGATCACGCAAGCTTAATTTTGTATGCACTTTGTTATAATATTATAAAATTATTAATACTTTTATTAGGCCAGTCGTGGCGCAGGGGCGCAAATACTGTAAAACCGACGACTGGTTGTGGATTCGATCCTCACTCGAGGAGATGAAATATTTATTTAAATTTATATTTCCATTTCTTCGCTCTGGTGTCGAGGCAAAGCGCGGCGTTGTGTTCTGCCACTCAACATGCAATGCCTTCGTAGAAAGTGGGTAACGGAGTTTCTTAACACTAGGTTCCCTCTGCCTACCCTGCTATCTGCGGGATACAGCGTGAAGTTGATTTGATTTTTTGAAGCCAGCCGAGGAGCAGGAGCACATGCATGTGGCATGTGACTGTGAACGTGACCAGTTGCGGGTGCGATTACCACTCGAGGAAATTAAATATTTTCTTTTCTTCACTCTTGTGTCGAGGCAAAGCGCAGCGTTTACTTCCGCCACGCAATACGTCAAGAGTTCAGCGAAAAGTGGGGAGCGGATAGTCTTAACACTAGGTTCCCTCTGCGTTCCCTACGACATACGCGATACTGTGTGAAGCATATGTTTTTCCTGCAGCAGGAGAAACGTAGTATCAGTTTCGTTCTCCGCTTTTCACCAGAATTCAAGACACTGTGTGTTGAGTGGCAGAACTTAACGCCGAACTTTGGATTTTCACGACAGCAAGGACATGAAAATATTCAAATCCCCCGATTTAAAGAAACAATAGCTGAGAGAATTACAGCTGTATACAATTATTATAAAAATGTATGATAGCAGCGCCATCTATGAATAAGAAGTGAAATTAATAGTTTAATGGCGCCAAAATGTTTTATGCATGGTAAAGTCAGCACGAGCTTGCAATGTGATAGTTGTGAGTTCAAATTCCATTTATAGGAATTTTTAATTATTACTATTTTTTGCGGCTTCGCCCGCCGCTAAATATGGAAAGAACTAAAAATTGTGTAAAATTTTAATTGTCTGACGTAACTCTGACCGTGTAACAGTCTTATAGTCTTTTTCGATAAATGGACTAAGTACTTAAAATAAAAAATAAAAACTATTTCAATTAGAATTGGTAGTTTCTGCGATTAACGAGTTCAAGTAAACAATTTTTTTTTAGTTTTACGCTGTATCCTGCACATAACAGGAAGGGCAGAGGAAACCTGGAAATCTAGTGTTAAATGAAGAATAAGACTCTTTCGTTCCAAATTTTCCGCCGAATTCTCGAGATCAACGTCGCACGTTGCCTAGACCAAAGCGAGGTAAAGAAAATATTACATAAGTATTTCTTTCTCCCAAATAGGAATCGAACCAACAACAAACTTTACAGCCACACGCTTTTGCCACTGTGCTACGACGGCCTACAAAAACTCTTTTTGTCTTTACAATATTAGTATATAAGGACGAATATGAATTTGCTCAACATTTCAAGCACTTTTTTCGTTGTTGTTGTTGTTTCGCGTTGTTTCCTAATATCACTGTTTTTTACTTTAGCTTATTTATCACTGGATCTCTCTCTCACCTCACATCACTCTCTACAAAAAATAACGTTTGAAAACTTAATACTATCTGCCTAATAAAGATTTTCATTAAAGCAGCTAGTTTAAATAATATATAATTAAAATAGTTTAAATAATATAATATTTAGCTAGAATTATGTTCATACAAGAAAAATAATACAAACATTATTTCTATATTATGGAGCAAGTCGTTTATAAAGTTTCAATATAAATAAAGTATAAATAAATAACTATAAATAATAAATATAAATAAATAATATAATTTAAATATATAATATATGAAATTATTACTAAAAACCTGTATAACTATATATTTTTTTAATTAATACATATGCAGGAAACAAGTGAATAGAGTGCTTAAACGCTACGGTCTCTACATAACCCTTTGCGCTTCGTCCACTGTCATAGACCTCTTCATGCATGTCCAATGAGGTCTAATGTGCCTCTTATAATTTTATAACGAATCTTAATTTTAGTGAGTACCTACCATCACGATAAAACACGTTTGGGTAATACCCGCAATGTCTGTTTCTATGATCCAGTTTAGACACTCAAAAAAAAATGTACAGATAAAATAAACTTTCACTTTTCACTTCCAAATAAACAATTAAAAAAAACTATTATTCATTTGTAGATAACCATTTCATTAAAGAAGTAACTATTTAATTTGAAATTTATTCTTTTTAAAATTACACTAACCTTCACTTTTTATTCACAGATAACTAATTATATTAGAAAAGAAAATATAGATTATTAATTTTTAAAGAAATAACTTTTTAATTTAATGAAATCCTAGCAAAAATACTCCTTTGTTCGTCGGTGTCCATTGAAGGATAGATATGAATCTTTTATTAAAGTTTCAAGTCACGCATCGAGTAACGTGAGCGTTGTGGTTCTAGTGTTTTAATAGTGCAATAACTTGGCAAGGACGTTTTTACTTATTATCATTATTGAATTTGAAGCAGTGGGACAGATTCTGACTATAGCGATGGTTCTGCATTCGATTTCCATTGAAGGAAATATTTATATTTTGAATCATTTAGGTGCATTTTGATCCTTAAATATTCTTTTATCATCTTGTTTTAATATTTCAAGTGAAAAAAAATGATAACGGAAGAATATTTAAGGATAAAGAAAAAATATTTTGAACTCAGTACAATTTTCATACTGACCGTAATACGTCACTTGGTTCGTGTGGTTTACTGGCTCTGCATCTTGACCGCTTATTTTCTGTAAATGTAAATTAAATATACAATTAATAACACCATTGTGGCGCAGCATATGACTTTAAGCGGGAACAGTTATGGGTTTAACTTTCACTCATAGGTGGATAGGTAGGTATGACTTATATTCATAGAACAAGACAGAGTGCGGCGTTGAGCTCCGCCGCTCAATATATTATTCCTCGAAAATAAGGTGGAAAGTGAAGTTCCTTCTGTCTACCCTGCTATTCACGGGATACAGCGTGAAGCTAAAAAAATTACATTTATTTTATAATTATGTAAGTAGCGCCATCTTTTTTCTTTCCATGGAACAGTTTAATATAGCAGTTTGAATTATTAATGTAAAGCCGATGTAGGTGGCGCTGTGTGGACTTTTAGAAATTAATTGTAGATTTTGATTTGTTTTTTGTAAGATTCGGGATATAGTCTTGTATATAATAAGTTTTGTATTATCTATGCTTTATTTCTAACGAGGCTTTATTTATAACCAGACGCTTCGGTCTCTGCATACATCTTTCGCCTTGCTTACTGTCATCAGTCATCCAATATCAAAATAAAATAAACAATAACTAATACTCACTTGTATATCACATGGGTCTTTATTTCTTTGATCCTGTATAAGATTAATGTTTTTAGTTTGCATTTTCTGTTCATCGGGTCGTTATGGCCCCACCTAGAACAAATAAGTATTTTTTAGTCTATGTTATCATCCATGGTAAGAGACCACGGTGGCGCAAGGGCATTAGCATGAGGCTGTGGCGCGACGGTTTTGGGTTCGATAACTACTTGGTATCAAGGCAAAGCGCGGCGTTGCGCTCGCCATCATGCAGTGCCTCGAGAATTCGGCGAAGGGAGAAACGGAAATGTCTTAAAACTAGGTTCCCAAATTTCCTCTTCCTTCTCTGATTCTTGTGGGAAACTAAAAAAGCCTATTTTATAATGTAGATATAAATCAATTTATATAAAACCTACTGCTATGACGTCAAATGGGATTATGTCAATAAGAACATCGTATATTATAAGCTTCTGGTTACCAAATAATAAAAAATATTTTAGAACTTCCCATGCATCAAGCACACAACAGTTAGGCTAAGCAGGTAGAACTAAGTGTCAAGACACTACGTCTCCCAAACACAGCCAAATTTTCGAGATATTACATGTTAACAACATGGCAACGAAATAAAAATAATTCTTCTCACCGAGTAGGAATCGAAGCCCCAACACTCCAGTCAGTCACTGTCAGAAACGTGTGCCGCTGCGCCACGGTCTCTCTAAAATATTTTTTAGTATTAAAACAAAAGAGACGCTTAATAAATTTCTCATTAGGAAGTCAAATTAGACCTGAATGAATTACAACCATAATTTGTTGCCTCATTTTGTTAACTATAACTCCATCAACAATTTTAGCAGAAAATGCTCAAAATGGAAGACCTAATTTTAACTTACATAAAATATTTTGTTCCAAGAATTTTAAGAATACAAGAAAAAGTATACTTTTTTAGAAACGTATAATAATTTGAACGTAGTGAAATGTGAACTGCTTAATAGTCAGAGCGCTTGGACGGTTTCCAAGAGTCGCGAGTTCAAATCCCGCTACGTTAAAAAAATTATGTTTCTAAAAAAATATTTATCTTTCCTAAGTGTGGAATAACATATTAATAATGTTAAAAACAAGAAAAAGTATTTTATATTCATGTTACAGATATTTTCATTATCCCTGTCTAGGACGTGTCGTGGTTGTGATTGATGGTTTTTTTTTATACAGTCAGTACAGTCCTTAGTATCTAACGACTGAATTGTAAAAAAGTAATCATAGTATGACAAGATATTATGTTCTCTGCACATCTGTTTTTTCTTTAAAAATCTACGATTATTTAAGAAAAAAGTGTCAAGATGTTAAGTATGACTAAAGTGTCTTTTGAGTAATCCTTGAGGCCGTCGCGTCGTGGTACAGGGGTTCAAACGTGCGAGCTACGGTTGTGAGTTCGATTCTCAATCGCGGAAACAAAATATTAACTTTTTCATACTCATGCATGTCTCAAGAATTCCGTGGAAAGTGGGGAACGGAAGTGTCTTAACACTAGGTTCCCAGGTTCACTCTGCCTACTCTTCTGCGTGTTAAATACAGCATGAAGCTAAAAAAAAATTATAATCCTTTACCAATACTTTTCACAAATTTTATATACTAAATTTAGGCAAGATATTGTTTTTTGATTAAGGCAAGATATTTTATAGAAAACATTTAAAAATTTGAACGATAAGAGCGGGTTCAAATCTTGCTACATTCATTTTTAAAAGTTTTGCCAAAAAAAGTAGTAATCATAAAATTCATCATATCTCAAGGTTATATAGTAACATATTCAATAAACTTTCAGCGATTGATATCCATCAACTAGCTGTCAGAAACATCGTGTGAAACAAAATATGGAATATCACACATAATGTATGGAGTTATCCAGGAAAATTGTTCTTTTGATGATAGATTTGGGAAAGGTTTTCACAAATGATATCAGTAGTATTAATATTATATTATATAGCTAAAGAGTTTGTTTGGTTGAACGCGCTAATCTTAGGAACTACATTAAACTGAAAAAAAAATGTTATTGTATACTTTATGTTGAAAACATTTTTTTTTTTTTGTTGGATAGTCCATTTATTCCGATATTCGTTTCTTTGTGACCACTGTACTGACCTGTTGTCATCGTTAGTAGTTCAGGTACTTTGAATGTGTCCTGTGTCATAGACAACTCTTTTTTATTTTTATTTAATAGAAAAAAATCTAAATAGGTTCTAAAATTATAGAGTCAATGCGTATTGAGTAGCGCAACTCAACACACTTAATTTTACAAGAGGGAATATCTAAAAAAAGAAACAAGATATATCCTTTACAACTGAAACTACAACTACAACTACCAACTATGCCATAACGGTGCTTTATAAAAACAATAATAATTTAAAATTTTAATCTCAAGCAGCCATCTTGATAACCTGCTCTGCTGTCACATCCTATTCAAGTTAGTGTACGTACATACATAAAATATCATTTCCTTTGATATAGTACTTACGTATAGTAATTAGCGTTTCCGCCACTAGAAGGCTTAGCTATCAGAGGCTATGTTATTGAATTATAGCGCGGCTATAAGCCACAGACCGCATCCTGCCTTTTATGCTTTCCCATGAAATTACCACTTTGTATGGATCATGAATCCATTTTGATGTATAGTTTTGCATATTACTAAATATTATAAAAACATATTTGATTTTGGCGCCGTGGGAAGTGACAGATTGTGGGTTCGATTCTTGCTCTGCTACTACCTACTATCTAGTAGCTTACTATATAGCTCTGGTAACAAGACATAGCGAGACATTAGGCTTCCCATTCAACACGAATGTCCTGTAAATTGAGCGGAAGTAAGGGGGAACGGAATGTCTAAGCATTAAGTTCAGTATGTTCAGTAAGTTCCGTATTGCAGGGTACAAGAGTGAACTTATGAAATAAATATTCTAAATATTTAAACTAGGCTCTTAACCCACTACATAAGGAAGACGTGTAAACATCACAACTGGCAAATCGTTACACACATTTATATAAGAAATAAAGAGGATCGATTTTGTAAAATGATGATACACTTGAATGGTTTTGTGGAAACCATTGAAGGGGACTGTATTGTATCGATATAAAAGCGTAACTTATGTTCGAAGTCAATACTACTGTAGTATCTTTGTCTTTTTCAATATTATAAAGCTGAATAGTGTGTATGATTAAATGAGCTTAGTCCAGGAGCTACTGGTTCCTATAGGTTTTTTTTTGGTTCGAATAGAAGACTAAGTTTATATTAAATCACGTTAATAGTTTCTATTTTAGATGTATTAGCTGTACTTCCGGTCAGAGTTTTCTTCCGCTCTAAGAATGTCATGTGTCGCACAACTCTTAGCTAGAGAGAGAAGGCTTCTCGTGAAAGAAGGCCTTAAGCCTTTTACTTTAATTTAGTAAAACCTAATACTTTTAAGCATTTTTACTAGAAATAATTGAAACCAAATCTATCTATGCCATCAATTGCTTGCCGATTAAGCCAATATAGTGTTTATTATTAATAATTGTGTAATTCTATATTATAATAGCGTAGTTATGTTTTGGATATCATAATCATCATCATCATCAGCCATTTGACGATCTCCGTAGGACAAAAACTTCATCTAGGGGTCTCCATGACGATTGGCGTTTTCCACATCCAGTGGCTTCTCGCGGCCTTGGCAAGATCGTGGGTCCACCTGGTAGGCCTGCTCACCGTGGGTAATCCGGCACATGACTGCCACTCGGAAACCTTTGCTCTCCTGCGCCGCTATTGCATAGTGTCTCGATGTATTCCACCAATTGCCAATTTAGTTGAGCAGTTCTTCGAGCAACATTAGCAGTTCTTGTTCTTTTGTAGATCTCCTCATTTCTGATTCACACACATACGGAAACACCAAGCACTGATCTCTTCATTGACCGCTGCGTGACCATGAGCGATTTTATGACAAAAATAGTGGCCATATGTCGCTCTCGTAAGTTACCGCTGGTCTGGTCTGAATGATAAATTCTACTAATCGATGTTTTTTGACAAATGTAAGCAATGTATCCAACTTATATAAAAGTACGTCCAATAGTTTTTGTATAAATTTTAAAATTTAATTGCGGAAATATCAAAATAAATATACTAAACGATAACACTTTTTTATAGTTTTTGTCCAAAAATTTTGGACAGAACACACCTAACATATATAAATATATTTTTATTTATATAACGGCGCCAATTTAAATACGAAAAAACTTAACCAGACCGCCATTTCCGTTTGAAAGTAATTTTATAGAAATATTGCTTGATTATTCGTTTTAAATATAATAATATCAATGTTTTTATCTCGCTAAGAAAGGTTTTTTTTTCCCACGTTGTGTTTAAATAAAAATAAACTTTTTCTTATTATTATTAATATATTTGTTATTATTAATGTATTCATTTTGAGACCAGCCGTGGCGCAGCGGCACGAGGTGTGACTGTAAAACCGACTGGTTGTGGGTTCGATCCCCATTCGAGGAGGTAAAATATTTAAATAAAAATTAGCTTCACGCTGTATCCCGCACACAGCAGGGTAGGCAGAGGGAACCTAGTGTTAAGACACTCCGTTCCCCACTTTCTGCCGAATTCTGGAGGCATTGCGTGTTGAGGGGCAGAACTCAACGCCGCGCTTAACCTCGACACCAGAGCGAAGAAATGGAAATATAAATTTAAGTAAATATTTCATCTCCTCGAGTGGGAATCGAACCCAGAACCAGTCGGTTTTGCAGTCACACCTCGTGCCGCTGCGCCACGACCGGCCTCAAATATTTACTTTAATTTATATTTTCATTTCTTCGCTCTGGTGTCGAGTTTAAGCGCGGCGTTGAGTTCCGCCACTCAACACGCAATGCCTTCAGAATTCGGCAGAAAGTGGAACGGAACGGAGGGGAAGGGATTGTCTTAACACCAGGTTCCCTCTGCCTACCCTGCTGTGTGCGGGATTTGATTTATTTTTTATTTATATATTTGAAAACATGGATAATATGGGGGATCACTGACTGCTGAGTGTAACATCGTTATATAGACAAGAAATCGTTATTATTTTTATAGATTTTGGAGGAAACCTACGAACCTATTGTGAAGACACTCCGTTTCCTTACTTTCTGCCCAAATTTCAAGTTATTGTGTGTCAAAAGGTGGAACTCAACGCCGCGCTTTGTCTTATCATAAAGATATGCAGAAAGAAGCTAGTGCCATATCACTCCATTTTCAAATATATATATTTCATATTTATTAACTTTTATATCTACAGAGATTGCTTTGAGACAGATTGAAGAAAATCAACTTTATTTAATTACATAGGGAAAGCGCGATTACCATAAATACTAACCTCTTGAGGGAAATCGAGGTATATATATATATATATATATATATAATCAATTATTCCTTATGATTTTATCGCCATTGTGGCTCAGTGGAGCAGAGTTTTACTGTGCTCGTAGTATCCTTCTTACATTGGTAAGATAAAGTGCTGCGTTTAGTTCCGCAACTTAACACGCATTGACTCGAAATTGAACAGAAGGCCCAAACGAAGTGTCTTAACTCTATGATTAAAAGTAGAAAACAAAGTGACTTAGATTTCCACAGCATGCCTCAAATAGGCAAAGTATTTTTCTATACATCTAAATATTAGTTGTATCTCTTAGAAAATGTCTGATCCCATGCCTTAGAACTCATAAATCATTATAATTGCAAAAAGAAGCAAATAACCTTGAAAAGCTTCCGCTAGTGACATATAAAGAACAAATTCATTAAAAAACAAGTTGTTAGCGTTCACCATAGAAAGTGCGTGGGAATGGTTTGTTAAGGCGAGAGCACATTGTTTCATTTCCTGTCAGCTTTTGGATGTAACCGGGATCATGCTGTCGTGAGTGTGAAAGCTCTTATTTTTATTTTTTTTCACTTTCACGCTGTATCCCGTATATAACAGGAGAGGCAGAGGGAACCTAGTTTTAAGACTCTCCATTCCCCACTATCCGCCTAATTTTCAAGGCATTACATGTTGAGTGGCAGAACTCAACGCCACGCTTCGCCAGAGCGAAGAAATGAAAATATTAATAAATAATAATTCATTCCCCGGAGTGGGAGTCGAACTCTCCGCCGTCGCGTTGACAGTGACACGTATTTGCCCCTGTGCATATATATATATATATATATATATATATATATATATATATATATATATATATATATATATATATATATATATATATATATATATATA
>JAATLQ010021317.1:32828-44416 GCA_013421005.1 Heliconius erato x Heliconius himera | reverse complement strand
GGCGGGTACTAGCCGCGAATCTGGGGTAATCAACTTAATCCGCGGTCAACTAATTAATCAAAACCGCGACCCGCGAGAAAATCCGCGGAAAATTTTGATTGATAAGCCGATCAATTTAATGAGCCAGAACGCACCACTCCCTACTACTCATCTCATACATATCTTCCATCTCTACTGAACATACTTCCCAAATATATCACTTCATTCACTTGTTCTAATATCTTACCACTGATTTACACTGATCTTGCATTCCGTCCTTTCTTCATCTAATAATATATTTCGTAATATTATTTGAAATCGCTAACTTTCTTGACGTATTGAGTAATTTTGACTTACTTGTCACCCAATCAAGCTGTCAAACTTTGATGTTCTCACCAAATTTACATATTTATAGCGTCTAATCAAAGACAATTTATGTTAAAGTCACTATTTTTTAGATAATTTTTAAAATTTATGCTTGGAAAGACTTTCCAGTTATATTTAAATAATCTTAAGTAAAATTTATAAAGGTAAAAATCTTAATTGGTTGTAAGTAAACATTTCTTATAGTATAAAAGCAGACAAAGTGAATATTAAAAACTATAATCCGTCAAATAATAGACCGTCGTTGAGCAGTGTCATAGCGTGACCGTAAATGCGACGGTTGTGTGTTCGGTTCCAACTCGGGGAAAATAATTATTGAATATTTTCATTTCCTCGCTCTAGTATCACAAATACAAAGCACAAAAAAGAAAACAGTATGTAATAGTCATTTTTTTTTTTAGTTTTCAAATTCATCGAGATTCCAAATTACAATGGCCTTTTGTAGAAGTTGAATTCCCAGAGCTGTTTCGTCTGTGTGCCTCTTACGTTACCAGTTGACTGACAGGTAGCGCACAGACATAATAAAAATTTGGTAAGTTCCCTAGAGTAGGAAAGCAAAACGACAGAAGTAACGACATCGTTTGTCATCTTAAAGACCGCTCAAATAAAGTTGCGGGCAACGACTAGTGGAGGATTTATATTTTCTATATGCTCGTATATAAAGATTTATCTTGAAGTCGTTTGTCTTCGTGAATTTGTAATCTTAGTTAAAACTGCGTTAAATTACGTTGTATAAGATTATAGCGTATATCATTGTCATCGTCGATATGAAGCTACTTTATTTTATATATCTTAGTAAATATCTTAAAAAGTATAATAAGAAAAATTTGTCTCCATCAATTTTGAAAAATAATCTAAAGAAGAAATGTATATACTTGAAATATATATATGTCGAATTATTCATATGTAATAGTTTCTAGTCACGCAATCAGCCATACATATTATATCAAATTTAGGTGAGAACTTGAGCTCTGATTTGCATATATCAGAATAGATTTGATAGTAATATATGTATAGATATATTTATATATTTACATATATATTTTGGAAATAGTATTATGTATTAAAATGTACATTGACGTAGCGCAGTGTTTAATATGAAGGTTATTGGTTCAAGTCCCGCTAAAGTAATATAAGAGTACCTAATAGTTCTTTAAGTACAACATTTTGTTTAGCTTTATGCTATATTCTGAATATAACAGGTTCCTAGACAGTCACTAGGTTCCTAGGTTCCCTCTGCCTACCAAAAGGAATCTGGGAACCCAGTATGCGACATCACCTTCCTATTAAGACTTCTGATTCTGATTAGCTTCCTCTGGGATAAAATATGAAGATAGTGTCTAAAATGAAAAAAATAAACAAGGCAAATTTTCAATACTTTTTCTGTATCGATATCCCATAATAAGTAAAGTTTCCCCAATATAACATTGAGTACTGCTGTTACACTACAATTATATGTCAACGCACAAAAATATTGATTTCTTGAAAGTTTAATGACAATTTTCAACATCACTATTTACCTTATAAGACTGGCAAAGAGAAACTATTTTAACCATAACCATACCCCCAAATGAGGATTGAACACCCAACCACCGCGCCCTACAAGCACTACCTTGACAACACTATACTCCACGAAATAGACTTCATTAATATTAGTTCTACGAAATCTCCAGCCGCTAGTACTGTGTGTATAATTGAACACCCTCGACATCATATGGGACAACAGTTTGGCACATCACATGTCATATTAATTAAATCCATTTTCATTATATTATTAGCACAAATACGTTATTGAGTTATAACTTGTTTATGTGTTGATAAGGGGATTATTATAAAGATAAGATAAAAGATTCTATTTGAGGCCGTCGTAGCGCAGCGGCACAAGTGTTTGACTGTAAAAGGGATGATTGTGGGTTCAATTCCCACTCGCGTAATGATATATTTGAAAGTGTCTTGATCGTAACGGAGTGTTATATCACCAGGTTCCCAGGTTTCCTCTGACTCTTCTGCTATGTGCTGGATGCAGCTTGAACCCAATAAAACAAAGATGATTCTATTTAAAAATTGTGTGTACATCCGAATTCTTGTCAAAGACTTTTTTAGCATTCTCATGTAGCAACAAAGGTAAAGCGATTCGCGAACGTAGTGTTAAGATACTCCGTTGTCAGTTGTCCATCTGTAAACGATAATAATTACTAATGACATTTCGTGTTGACTAGCGGAACTATTAACATTCATTAGTATTAAAAAAAAACAGGTTCACGCTGTATCCCTCACACTGCAGGATAGGCAGAGGGAACCTAGTGTTAAAACACTCCGTTCCCCACTTTCTGCCGAATTCTAGAAGCATTGCGTGTTGAATGCGTGCAGAACTCAACACCGCATTAGTATTACTGTATAATAAAACTATAATTTAAAAGACGTTAAAATTGTCCTTCATTTTTCTAAACAATGCTTATCAAATAGCCATTAGCCATTCCTTTACTAAAAAAAATCTCATAATCTAAAGCTATAAAAGAAACAAAAAAACATAATAATATTATAAAGAACACACAGGAAACCCGATCATCGTAAATAATGGTACCCTACACTTCAAACGAAACGCTCTCTCCTGGCTATGGCCATACTATGGAGTTACAGCTCTTTATAGACTTCGGTTATAAAACTGAAGTTAGTAGATAACGATGTCTTTTGCCCTTTGATGTCCGCTTGTTACAACTTTACTTGTTAGAAAAACTCTGTCATACGATAGTTCTGTTGTTTTGTTGTGTTCCACAGGATTTATAGCGCTATAGTTAAGATAAAATGATTTTTTTTATATTCTATTATGGAAGAAGGTAGAGGTAGACGCACTATTTTAAAGTACCCATGTAGTATTGATCTGGAAATACTGCTGCATATAGGGCCATTCTCCAGTTGGCCCATGAAATAACAAGGCTGGCCGTGTCATCCCAAGATGGTGGTGGACGGTATTCAGGTTGGAGTGGCCTCTGGTGTTGCAAAAGTTCATGTTAAGCGTAGTAGCAGTTGCCGTGGAAAGTACGCCTCCTTCATAGCGTGGTACTGTGCCCTCCCGACAATTGATCGGGTAGCCTGAGCTTAAGAATTCCAGGAGGGATTTTCCAACACGGGAAGTGCTAATATATTCCTGGTGTATTTTACATTAAAAGTTGGATAGAAATTGGACAATAAGGCGATGTATCACAAAGTATAATAATACAAAACAGTACGTAACAAAAAAAGTAAAAAAAATATATTAGAAATTTATACAAAAAAAACAAACACTAATAACGCGACTTGAACCCGCGTCTCCAAGGAAACATCTAAGTGGTTTAACCAGTTAAATCATGTACTTATCGAGCTAGATCACAATTCTTGCACAATAGCTATTTTTGTTTTTATAATTTCTGTAAAGGAACTTTAATTTGGCAATAAAAAATATTATTTATTAAATATATTTTCCTTAAATATTAATTACACACTAAAAAGCCTTTATTTCCTGAAAAATACTTTAAAAAATATTTATTATAAATTACGTTAAATCCCCTTTATTTCAGTGTAATGCAAGCATTAGTTGTTATCTGATATTGTTTACACAATGCTGTCTAAAGATAACCATTATTCGATTTTATTGAACTGAATAACTATTTTATATTTTCACGTTAAATTACAAAAGTATATTTTACATCCAAAATATTTTGTAATTTTTTTTCTTTACGCTATACGAGTATACCGCATACAGCAGGGCCAGCAGTTAAGTTAGCATAAAGAAACTCGGTTTCCCAATTTTCACGACATTGCGTGTTGGGTGCTAGACTTTAATGCCACGCTGTGTCTCTTTACCAGAGCGAACTAATAAAAGAAATTAAGACCCATGAAAACACCTCTTGTCTCGATTCACCTCACCTCTCTCTCAATTGTGTGGTGGAACTCGACGCCGTGCTTTGCCAGAGCAAAAAACACACAGAATATAGGCGCGTTTTTTTTATTTTGGAGCCATTTGAGATTAGTTTATAAGAAATCTATCAACTAAATCTTACTGAGTTATGTATTTCAGGATTTTCAGATGATATCAAATATGATACTTTGGGCCACACATGTAAAAAATACACATAATTTTATAACTATCAATTTATTTCCACATTACTTTAAGCTTTAATTCAGCGCTCATAAAAGGTTTCGTAATAAGTATAATAAATATGGTTTATACGTAAACCTTAATGCCCATTTGTCTGTACCAGCAACTTCAGTATGATTCTTAATCCAAAATTTAATTTTTCTGAAGTCAGTTATAATTCAATCTCTACTAAAGGTAATTTACCTTCGTACGCTACAAATCTAAAGGTAATCAGAGCAGATTTTTGAACTTTATAGTCAAAAATTTAGACCCTGCAATTTTGGTGTACTTTTCACTAGCTGATCTTTCACGCATTTGCAAGGTATGACCTGCTTATCGTTCGCATTGGCTTTTTTCAAAATTATTGGACGTATTATCTAAAACAGTAATTCATTCGATCGTGTAAAATCTGTTACGTGAGCGTCATTCTTGAATCACGATGTTTAAATGTTAACAGGTTAAATCTCAGGGTAGCGCTTTCTAGTCCTTGGAGTTGCTACTAAGTTGCACGTTATTCCTAAAGCACAAAAATGTTACATTCTTAGCATATAGCATACCCAGCAGTCCTATACCCGTACCACATCCGTTTACACGTAAAATTTCTACAGCACTAGTATTCACGTTGATAGGATTTGATATTTGTACAAAAAATTATTTTTATAACAAAATTACCAGCCATATTACTTTTAAAATATTGTGTAGCTTTTTTAATATCAGAAATCAGAAAGTCTTCTAAGTGCTTGGTGATCGGATGAGAAACGAGGGTCTAAAATCTGTTTAATGCTGCCAAATTACTTGCAGCCAAGCTTGCCAAAATCTTATTCGTCGATGATAGTTGTTGAGCCGGTTGATCATCAAACTTATACCAGTCTCTAATACTGCCTATGTCTTGGTTTTCTACTACGTCTTCATCCTCGCCAGGATTCATTCTTTACAATTCGTGACATGTAATGCTATTAAAATATAATATTGAGGCCGGTCGTGGGACTGCAAAACCGACTGGTTCTGGGTTCGATTCCCACTCGAGGAGATGAAATATTTACTTAAATTTATATTTCCATTTCTTCGCTCTGGTGTCGAGGTTAAGCGCGGCGTTGAGTTCTGCCACTCAACACGCAATGCCTCCAGAATTCGGCAGAAAGTGGGGAACGGAGTGTCTTAACACTAGGTTCCCTCTGCCTACCCTGCTGTGTGGGGGATACAGCGTGAAGCTAATTTTATTTTATTTTTTTTCAAAATATGATATAAGGCGAGGTTATACCAACTTGGAATCACTAAAAATGAGTGGTGTCATTTTCCATAGTACCCAAAGTATATTATGTGATATAGTCAATATTTCTTAGAATATTCGCACAAAAATATATTTTTACAATAAAATAGAGGAATAACCAAATAAATAATAGCAGTTATTTAATTTGATATTCCGGGCGGCAATTTTTAATTTGCCAAAAAAATGCCCCTATCCGGTGAAACTGGCCCTTAAAATTGTAATATTGTGTTGATAAATATCTAATTTTTAAATGAAATGAAAAAGTATTAATAAAATGTAAATTATAGTGCAACTGTAAAGTTGTTAATGCACGTATCAAATATATCACACATATTACATTTGATACGTGCATTAGCAACCAGGGCGCCAGGAGGGTAAAAATAAAATTTTATGTGTATTAGAGGCCAGTCGTGGCACAGGAGTGTGACTGCAAAATTAACTGGTTGTGTGTTCAATCCCCATCCGAGGAAATAAAATATTTATTTACATTTAGTTGAGTTCCGCTACTCAACTCGCAATGCCTCTAGAACTCGGCGTTGTTGTATGTTTGTCAAACCAAAATACTAAATATCTTCGGGCCATTGTTGCAAATTGCTTCAACGTTTCTATGTAAACACTATAGGCATGGATTCGATCTCATCATCATTATCATCGATCATTTGAGAGAGTATTAAAATATGAGTAAAAAAAACCTTTTTAAATACAAGCTTTCTAGATTTATTTATCCTATATTGTATTTTACAAATCAATCAACTTCATTTGGCACCCGTATTAAGTGGTTTGTATAAAAAATTGTAACTGCCATTTCGTTTTTCATTAACAACAATAATAATTATATGTAATTTCATTGTCATCAGAACTAAATTCCTAATCTAAATATCAGCTCAACCGGACACTGGGAAATGGTTCAAATTGATTTAAAAAAAAAACGAAACCACCAAATTAAATGCCTATAAGTAAAAGATTCACAAAGTAAAAGAAACAAAATAAAGTAAAAGTAAAAGTAAAAGCAGCAATGAATTCACGTCTTAATAAGATAAAGATGCGGTAATCCGAATGATGGTTGTAAATTATAGGGAGGACCACTATAAATCAAGCGTGAAACCGCATTCCCTTTGTCCATGTAACTTTTTCCGAAATAAAGGACAATACAGGCTCAATCAGGATACTTGCGCGATGCGGAAAATTTATATATTTCTTTTATTTTTGTGTATTCGTATGTTTGTACGTATATATGTATCTATTTCTGGATATTTTTTTAGCTTCATGCTGTATTCCGCAAGGAGCAGGGTAGGTGGGGGAAGCCTAGTGTTAAGACACTCCGCTACTGATTTTCGTAGTTATATAATAGGTGCCCCTGTGACCTCATAAGTACCTGTATGCACAAACACACAAAGCGCGACACGGTTCGATTCCCACGTGATTCTCTAGTATCCTACCTACTACCTACCTACCTAATGTGTTTTGTACGGGATACAGCGTGACGCTATAAAAAATGAACAATATATAAAAAAAAATAAAAAATCAGCTTCACGCTGTATCCCGCACACAGCAGGGTAGTTAACACACTCCGTTCCCCACTTTCTGCCGATTTCTGGAGGCATTGCGTGTTGAGTGGCAGAACTCAACGCCGCGATTAACCTTGACACCAGAGCGAAGAAATGGAAATATAAATTTAAGTAAATATTTCATCTCCTCGAGTGGGGATCGAACCCACAACCAGTCGGTTTTACAGTCACACCTCGTGCCACTGTGCCACCACTGGCCTCGACATACATACTCCTGATCATACATAGAAATCAATATCAAAAAGAAAGCAGCACTGCGTCTGTCTGTAAACCTGCCGGTTGTGGGTTCGTTTCCCATTCGGCGAATGTTGAATTATTTTCAGTCACTTTTTTGCTCTAATAACCAAACAGCGTTGAAGCTTAACTTGTTGTTGTTTTAAAAATTGGGAAGATAGTAGGGATCCCCACTCGAGGAGATGAAATATTTATTTTAATTTGTATTTCCATTTCTTTGCTGTGGTTTAAAATCAAAGCGCGTTAAGTTTCGCCACTCAACACGCAACGCCTCCAGAATTCGACGGAAAGTGGGGAACAGAGTGTCTTAACACTAGGTTAACTCTGCCTACCCTGCTGTATCTGGATGAAAGCATAAAGCTCATTTTTATACACAAATAACTAGTATAATGGTATACTACTATGTATATCTCATAGTATAAATGTAGTTAGTTATATGTGCGGAGTCTTCAAAACAGACTTAATGACTTCCTTTTCCGTTTACTAATTACATAGAAAATCAATTAATTATTTTGTCCGGGATTTCATCATATTTATATATATCTATAGGGCGATTCAAGGTAAATTTCGAGGTATATTTATTATATTTTTATTAGCGTCTTCCTGTATCCCGCATAAAGCTGTATAGGCACAGGTTCCCTCTGCCTACTCTGCTGTGTGCGGGATACAACGTGAAGCTGAAAGATTTTTTTTAATTAACTGTATAGGGCAGCGTTGTGATATAAACATACATATATAAGTAAATAGATATGGCTGCTGGCTTCATCTTTATGCCTAAATTGACTGTATTGGACGAATAGATATATTCTAAATAGCCTCAAATTTCTGATATAGTATATAGCCTTCTATGATAAACAGATTTACTAATAAAAAATATTTTTTAATACGAATCAATAGTTACTGAGATTAGTGCGCTCAACCAAACAAACTCTTCAGCTTTATAATTTTAGTACAGTATTTTTTTCCCCTTTAACATATAAATAAAACAAAACATTTAGATATATTGAGCAAAAAATCTATCTATTGGTTGTTCAACTTCAAGCTTTTACGGATGAACGTACATAAAACCGTTTTTCAATTAGTTCAAATAAAAATTGCTTCACTCGATAGGGTACTTCACGTGTGAAACATGAATAGAATAGACAAATACTATATTGCGTCGACATTTAGTATATATTTCTTTTTTTAGAAAAAAGTGTAATAAACATTTTGAACGTAGAGGGAACCTGCGGCTAAGCCATACGTTCTTTCTCTTTTTATTGACCTGCGGTGAAGGGTGTCATATACGAAGTCATTTATTAAGCCCCTACGGTCTTCACTTCTCGCACAATTACAGACGGTGAGTGGATGTTGATATTGATATTTCAGCTACATTTTGTCTTAGCAGAAAGAAAAATTGTGAAAATACATTCTATAAATCAATACACATACATACTTTAAAACTCACCACCAAACGTATTATAATTGCATGAATATATTTAAGTATGCCATATTAAAATATCACATGAAAAGCAAAAGGCAGCTTCACGATTCTTCCTTCTTAGCAGGGTAGGTATAGGGAACCTAGAGTCTAAATACTCCATTCTACATGTCCCGCTCAAATTCAAGACATTGCATGTTGAGTGGCGGAACTCATCGCTGTAGCCAACACCAAATATTCCGTCCTAAAATTCTTATTTCCGGAAATTGTCTCTACCTAGAATTTAAGAAAAGCCTCAAGCGATACAAGTTACACGTAACACCTCGTTTCTGCCCCTTGACCATTCAGAAGGGAAGTTTTTAAGTACGGTCCGACGTGATAAATGTACCCCTTTATTCGAGTCACCTATCAAGCTACCTTCGATTTTTTTGTTTTCTATATTGTCACTGAAAAAAGCAATTTTCAGGATCATATAGCGCTTAGAACGTTTTTGTATTGGGAAAAGAATATAAATTTATAACATTCGATAGGTTATATTATTCGCTGGAAGGTATAAATTTAATAAATTCTTTATATTAAAAAAAAAATTAAAAATTTTATATTATAATCCTTGGAAGATATAAAGATATTTTAGTAAATTTTATATTTGAGTTGAGGCCAACGTGGCGCAGGGGCACAAGGGACTGTAACGCGATGGTTGTAGGTTCGACCCCCACTCAGTGAAATGAATTATTATTTATTAATATTTTCATTTCTTCGCCCTGACACCAAGGCGAAAGTCCGGCGTTGATTTCCGCCATTCAACATTTAGTCCCTCGAAAATATCGGCAGAAAGTGGGGAACGGAGTGTCTTAACAATAGAGGAAGGTGATTTTTTTTATTTTTACGTTGAAATTTATTTATTATCATATTTAATATTTATTGTAACCCTATAAAAATAATTATAATAGCTATATTGTTATATAAAATTTGAAAATAATAATTTTAACATCATACGCCGATTCTCTTGATGAAATCAAACCCACAAATATCGCGGTAATAGTTTGTAGTAGCTGTACCAGAATAATTTATCATATTTCTTCGTACCTCGCACACTGCAGATTAGACAAAGGGAACCTAGTGTTAAGACCCTCCATTCCCCTCTTTCTTCTTAATAATAAAAAAATAATTGAAAAATAAACGAAATTAATTTATCAAACCAACCCCTGTCAAAGCGGTTTGCATTTTATTACTGGTGTAAAGCGCAGACGACGGGACGTGTATTTGCATAATAGCCAATCAGTTCGCGATGCTTCTGATGACGTCATCGTCATGTTTGACACTTGAATTATATAAGGATAATATAAAATTTGGGGAATATATATATATATATATATATATATATATATATATATATATATATATATATATATATATATATATATATATATATATATATATATATATATATATATATATATATATATATATATATATATATATATTTATGTACGTACGTACATACAATTAAAGTATGCAAAATTACATATGTACATGCAGTGGGAACGGAAGTGTTTAATGGGAATGGACTCTCTTAACATTCTTTTTATTTCTCAATGATTTATATTCATTTTGATTCCCAAGTTCTTTCTGCCTATCCTACTTAAAAAAAAAACAAATAATAAATCGTATATCTTTAAATCTCTCTATTTTTCTCTTTTTTCGGTCGTCAGTCTTTTTATATAAATGAACCTGAACCGTTTTTAAAAAACGACATTAAGATAATTTTAAATGAACTTAAGTCCCAAGCACCGTTTAAAGTGTTACATTAGTCACGTAATGTCACGTTGTAAAGTTACATCTCATTTCTTCTTCCCTCATCTTCTGCATCTAGCTGAATAGAAAAAATAAATTTAGTTAGATATATACCAATGGCTTTACTTTTTTTTCTAAGAGGATTATGTCCAAATAGGGAAATGAAATCACAATTTTTTCTTTTTTCTTAATACAAAAAATGTTATTAATTAAAAAAAGGGGATCACTCATTCGCTAATGCGGATCAGTGATCCCCTTTTTTAAAATATCGCTTATGTATGATTATCGAAATCACTATCATCCTGTACAGCCACATATTGCACACACGCGCAACTAGCTGCAACTTATATATTTTTTTATCTTCAAGCTGTAAAGAAACCAGGGTAGGCAGAGAAAACGTGGGAACCTAGTATCAAAGCACTCCGTTACCATTAAGACATTTCCACTTCCCACTTCCCGGAACTCAAAACTGCATTTTGCTTCGTTACCAGAATGAGTAAACGAAAATATTAAATATTTTCCTCGCGTAGAAATCGAACCAACAACCTGTCGCGTTCACAGTCACACGCTTGTGACTCTGCACCACGACTGACCTCAATTTACATTTATTTATTTATATCTAGGTCTTAATTTCCTATTTAAACTAAGTAAACGATAATAGTTTAAAACATCCGCGTACGACGTGTCAGCTTACGCCGCCTAACGTTTGAGATAAAACTTTAAGAAAGGAGTATGATAATAAATCGCCAAGTTTCTCCTCTACTTGGCAGTCTTGAGTCGTGAGTATAGAGTTACTGGATATACTATTATTAAAACAACTAT
>JAATLQ010021317.1:1596-32818 GCA_013421005.1 Heliconius erato x Heliconius himera | reverse complement strand
CACGACTGACCTCAATTTACATTTATTTATTTATATCTAGGTCTTAATTTCCTATTTAAACTAAGTAAACGATAATAGTTTAAAACATCCGCGTACGACGTGTCAGCTTACGCCGCCTAACGTTTGAGATAAAACTTTAAGAAAGGAGTATGATAATAAATCGCCAAGTTTCTCCTCTACTTGGCAGTCTTGAGTCGTGAGTATAGAGTTACTGGATATACTATTATTAAAACAACTATTACTAAAAAACTATAATTTATTAAAGTTATATTTTCAAAGATTTTGCTAATGCCGTTTTAAATTAACATATTTTTGTTTATCGTTGTATGAATCAAATTAATTTGGTGTGTTCTTCTTAATTTATATTTCCATTTCTTCGCTCTGGTGTCGAGGCAAAGCGCGGCGTTGAAGTTCTGCCACTTAATACGCATTGCCTCTAGAATTCGGCAGAAAGTGGGGTACGGAGTGTCTTAACACTAGGTTCCCACTGCAATTATTTTGATTCATAAAATATAAATTTAAATATAATTATTTATACATTGTTATAATATATACTTTGGCTTAACTTTAAAATTAAATTATATAAAATAAAAATTAATTTTCTAATAAAAATAAAATTTTAAGTTATTGTAATTAACCACTATACTCGTTTTTAATGATTTTATTTATTACGTACTGTGCTATGTCTACGCCATTAGCCGCTGCGCCACGACTGGCCTCTGTAAAAAAGAAATATAATAAATTCTTCCAGATTTTTTACATCACCGACCGCCTTGTCCTACCTTATGACTTAGCAACGGCATAAATTAGCGCGACGAACATTATATAGCAATATTAGAACAACGATGTTTTATTACCAAACTTTGTAAGTTCGAGACGTGCGTCGCGTGCCTTCGTGCTAGTTTAGCCTTTGGTATTTAAACATTTTAGAAAGCATTTATGTATATTAGTAGAAACTATTGTTGTAAATGGTAAACTGTTTAAAAGTATACTTAATTATTAGTACAATGTTTGGCTGTAAACCATAGTTGTGGGTTCGATTAATATTTGAGAGAATGAATTATTTAATATTTTTATTTCTTTGCTCTGATAACAAGTCGCAACGCAGCTTTGAATTCTGGTACTCGTCACGCAATATCTCCAATTCTATTTTAATACAGGGTTGCCTTGTCTCTTAATGGTAGAAATTAGCGCTTTAAATGGAAAATTCTTACAGATTTCCTAGTTAAGGTCAAGAATTATGTTTTTTTTTTGGGTTTGAAAAAGAAAATTCAAGCAAGCAAATTCTTAAAATTTGCGTGACATAGAAAAAATTGCAGCAACTGTTGTCAGACCAAATGAGCAGAGGACGAAGAGAGAGAGAGAGAGTTTATTGAAATGTAATTTTCAATAACAGTCTTGTAAAAATAATACAAATTTTCTTAATTAATAAAAAAATAAAAGCAATAATTTTCACCATTCAATATATTAAAGAACCATGGTGTAATTAATAGACCGATATTTATAAATATTTATTAAATTAAGTAATATAGTTGTTTTAACGTGATAATTTACATAAGTATTTTTATTTAGAAAACAGATTTAAGAGATTTAAGAGGTACTTGAAAAATGAGGATGATTTCATCTTTAAATAGTTTTCTGTATGTATTTAATATGATTAGAATAAACATTAATTTTAAGATATTTTTCTATAATCTATTACATGATATTTTTCTATAAAACATAAGGCACACCGCGCATTTCGTATTCTATTCTCATAATAAGCCGGAATCGAAAAAAATATTTCAAATTATAGCAACCTTTACATGCTGCAATTATTGTACAGGCAACCATGAGGTATAGTATTATGAAAAGAATAAGCTTTAATTTGATGTATAATTCACTTAAAAATACATGATGAGTGTAAATTATCAACATACTTAATGTTGATGTGACCTGATTAAACTAGTCAAGCCTGGGGTTGCGGCAGATTGAGAGGTAGCAACCATTCTTTTTGCAATTCCTTATGCGATTTCTTTCTAATGATGTTGGATTCACTTAAAAAAATCAATTTTTCAACAACAACGAATTACCATAAATGTATTTAAAGATTATTGCAACAGGATTTTTCTAGGCAACTCTGGTTTAATCTATTTTACTTGCATGTGTTAGAATAGAAGTTTAAATAGAGCTTTACAAATTTAGTTATAAATAAATGAAATAGCAATTTAAGGTTATTGAAGTAAAAGATGTTATGAAATTCATAAATTTATTATATTTATTAGTAAAAGGATAACACAACACGAAATTATAAGAAAAGAGGCTTATGATATTAACCATTTTAATATTTGTATAATACATAACAAATTTGGATAGGTTTCTTTACTATACAAATATTTATATTATATTATAATCTACTAACGTTAATTTACAATTTATCTAGCAAATAGCAACATATAATAACCTGATATATGAAAAAAAGTAACAGTGTGATACTTAACTTATAATGGCTGATCACGAAGAGGAAAGAGAAGGATCCTTCTCGAACCTCACTATTTAAAGCTTTAGCCATAAACAAATGTCAATTGCCAATTACTACTGGCCTTAAATAAATATTATTTATGGTAATCATTCTATACATATATTTCTTATTATTATACTATCTTAGTCAAAATTTAAAAAAATAAATTAAATTAAATTAGCTTCACGCTGTATCCCGCACACAGCAGGGCAGGCAGAGGGAACCTAGTGTTAAGACACTCCATTCCCCACTTTCTGCCGGATTCTGGAGGCATTGCGTGTTGAGTGGCAGAACTCAACGCCGCGCTTAACCTCGACACCAGAGCGAAGAAATGGAAATATAAATTTAAGTAAATATTTCATCTCCTCGAGTGGGGATCGAACCCACAACCAGTCGGTTTTGCAGTCACACCTCGTGCCGCTGCGCCACGACCGGCCTCAACTATCTTAGTCATAATTTTATAATAATTAATTGTAAGTATTTTCATCATAATAATATAATTGAAGTATTAAATAAATATTTTATGTCCATAATTATTCTATAGTAATCTATTACTTAACCATCAAATCATACAACATGTTTTAGATACCAAATCATAGATAAATACAAAATGTCAATTCGTTGTCAAGTGTAATAATTATATATTTATTTCTTTTTATTTAATTACCATCAACTCTATAAATCTATTACATGCATCCCTTTTAAAAATCAGTTTAATTAAAAAACAGATACCTGCAGACTTATACAATGAGATCTCGAACTATTAACTGAGTAGTGGAATTCAATACCGCAGCTTATTACTAGGAAAACTAAATAATTGAAACATAACTATTTTCTAAAATTGTGTTCAAAGACAAACAATTGAATAAAAAAACAGCTTTAAGTTTTATACTACAGACTTACACTTAGACAAAAAAAAACGTGACATTGTGTATGGTGGAATTCAGCGCCGCACTGAATTCCGCCGTGAGAATCGAACCCACTGTTATCATATTTACAATCAAACACCATCAATTGTACTACAATGCTCTCCAAACAAAATATTTTTAGATTAATTATATACATATTCACAAAACCCTACCAATCTTTCAACGATGCCAAAATAAACATAAAGTTTCATTATAATAAAAGCATATTAAACAATCCAGATATGGAAACGTGCTCAGGTGCAACTATATAACCGAAACCATTAAATGTACTGTAATTATCTGAGTAGGCCAATTAATTTGATTGAAGACCGACTGTACTGCTTTTGTAGTATTACTGGATTTGACTGTATTTAAAGAACCATATACAAATATTTACTATTCATCGGCTCAATTTTTTTTTCATTGTTGATTCTCGCTAAGGGGATTGGAGATTTCAATTTTCCAAGTGGTATTTACTTAGGTATTGTAGTTATTTTTGAATATGTTGTTTGTAAAGTATTGTTATATTTATTAGTATTTCTTATTGTTGTTTTATATATGTTTCCAAGCAACGGAATAAAAAATAAGGATCGAATTCATAATCTATACGATTTTCTGTATCTGATAAAAAAGCAGCTTCACGCTTTTTAATCCACAGCGTCAGCAAGAGACAGTTAGCAGACAGAATCGTGTTTCACAGACATTTCGTTATCCAATTTCCGCTCGAATTCAAGACATTAGAATCGAGTGAGGATCTAACCCACTCGGACTTGAAATAAATTTCTAATGAAAATATATTAATATTGTAAGAAATATTTTAAAATTCACAGTATGATCTTGTTTTACATAATTAAAAACAGTTTAAGAGCGAACGACTTCAACATAAATTGCCATAACTACTAACAATTCTCTTATATTACAACAAATTTCAGTACGCTTTCACTTTAATATAATCTAATAAATATAAGTAAATTTGCAAATTTATTTGTTAATTTTATTAAAATGATTAAAGAAAAATTATATTTTCAGCAATATAAACTTTTGTTACTACATTAATTTAAAATTATCAAATATATTGATTCTCTACCTTGCATAAATCGAATTTAGCAACATAAAACAAGAAAGAAAATACTTATTTAGAAAACGTATAAAAATTTGAACGTAGCGGGACTCGAACCAGCGCCTTCTGGAAACCGACCAGTAAACAACGTATGACTTAGTGGTCAGAGCCCCTGGTCGGTAATCATTTTTCTATAACAAATCGAATAAACATTTACTCATTCTCCTTTGGTATCAAAAGCGTATCGACTAACAATTTAATGAACCTGCCAGACAACTTACCGCCTGTAATTAAACAGACCCTTCGCATGGTGCCATACAATATGGAATAAATGCTTAATGAGATATGAGAGAACCCTCCCGTGTCACACATACATACATGTACACATTGCTGAAAGTTGCTATAATCTATACTTCTGTACTGTTTTTATAAAGCTGACGTGTTTGTTTGATTGTTAAGCACTATGTTATTATATAGTGCTTTATTTTTTTTTTTGGTCGGTGAGCACAACCGACCTGGTCGTCTACGTTCCAATTTTTATACATTTTAAATAAGTATAATTAAATTCTAGTTTTTTAAATGCATTATGACTTAATAAATGTAGGTTAAATTGATATCATTTAATTATAATTATTATTCCACGTTTCCTGTTCTGGAAGAGAAGCAAAATACTTAATATTTTCGGATTTATTTTGACATTAATTGCATGTATTTTAAGCATTAAACTTGATTTTGAATGTATTTTAGTTAAAACTATATCAAAGCGTTACTTTAGAGATCAAGGTATAGGTACTTCAATTGGATATTTTGTTATTTTGTACTATGTAAAGAAAAAGACAAAACCACTCCTCTGAATGTAGATTGAAGCCACAACCATGACGTGCTCTCTCAGTTTTTCCCAGCGCTACGATGTCTGTAAATATGCTTTTAGTATCAATCTCTGTGTACAGGGTTTTTTTTTATTTTTAAATTAAATAGCATAATTAAAATTTAGGTCGCCACCAAAGAGCCGTTGCTAAATTACTGACATCACTCATATAAATATTCCCCCGAGCGGTAATCGAACCTGTAACGATTGCTTTCACAGTCAAACCTCAATGATCTAAACCAATGGCTCCCAACCAGTGGTCCGCGGACCACCAGTGATCTGTAGAAGCCTGAATATGGTCCGCAAACAATTTTAATTTTGTAACTAGGAATGATGAGGCGAAGTTTTGTTTTATTATCATGGTAATTTTTTACATGCCTAGTGGTCCCTGCTACCAAGAATGATATAAAAGTGGTCCTTGATCAAGAACAATTTGGGAACCCCTGGCCCAAACGAAGTGTGGTAGAAAAAAAATATGGCTAGTATAGACAAAACAGTCAGTCAATTGCTTTAGATATTACCTATCCTTTTATCTACTATAGGGGGCTGAAAACCTGTTTGTTCACTCCATTGATGATAATATAAGGGTTCTCGATGGCTATAATCGTTTGACCTGATTCCACTTAAGCATTTCTATTATCTATTTATCATATTATTCTCTGTGAAATATATTCATATAATTTATACGAGTGCGTTCGTAATGGACGTTGTATATAGATAGTTATACATAAGTTCCACTTTGAATGAAAGAAATGCTTTATATTTTTCTAAGTATATAATATTTTTTAATTAAGTGTTAGAAATATATGTCCTAATATCTTATTGATACAATTTTCCTTATCATAAGAAAGGCAGCGTCACATCTTTTTTCAGGATAAGTAAAGGAAACCAATAATTAAGTTACACCCTACTTCCCGCCCTATGACCAGTACATGTTAAATGGCGATGCTGTACTAAGAAAATAATTAAAAAACTATTCATTTTCCCCAGATGGGAAACAATTCCTCAACCATCGTATTTACATTCAGGGTTTAACTACTGCACCAGTACAGCCACTTCAATACTACATATCCTAGCTTAAAATAAAATCTCATATTCTATCCCCCACATAGCAGGGAAGGCATGTAGTGTTAAGACACTCCGTTCCTCAATTTTCGCCGAATTTTGGAGGCATTGCGTGTTGAGTGGCAGAACTCAACGCCGCGCTTAACCTCGACACCAGAGCGAAGAAATGTAAAAATAAATTTAAATAAATATTTCATTTCGTCGAATGGGGATCGAACCCACAACTGTCACATTACAGTCACACACTGCCCCTGGGCCACGACAGCCTCTAACTAAAGCCTACAATTAAAATGGTAAAACAACAAAGGGGCAGGTGCATCAAATGGAAATCTATTAATACCGATCGGGCGGAGGTTCCGACTAATTTGCGTTACGTCGGCTTATTACGCTGCGATGTTGGACACCGAGCCTATATTTACTGACCAAATCATTTTGGTCTCAGCTGCATTTGTAATTTGTATTTAGGTGTAATTGTATCGTATTTAATGTGTTGTATTGAGGCGATAGGTTGTGGGTTCGGTTCTCACTTGAAGAAATGTAATATTTAATGTTTTCTTCGCTCTGGTGTCGAGGCGAAACGCGGCGTTGAGTTCCGCGGGTAATATAGAATACATTTGTTATTTTAAATATTGTTATAGTTTAAGATAATATTAATATAGTCAAGAAGGCAAGTTGATTAATAACTGAATTCTCTTAAGGACATTCTCGTATGTATAGACACTGTTTATATTATAGTAAAAACCGGTAATATGTGAATCCATTTTTAGACAAATTCGTGCGCCGCATTTCCTTCTTACCAAAACCACGAAATTAAAAAAGATATTACCTCTAAGGGGAATCGAACCCACAACTCTTCGGGTTTACAATCACACGCTATGCCTCTGAGGAAAGACGGTCTCATCTTCGCTAAAATATGTTTAAATTCACAAAATGAAGTCGTTTCAATTAAAATCTTTTTCATTTGTGAACATTTCCAAAAACACCGTTCTGTTTATATTATAAAATGAATCATATTTCGTTGAATTCATATAATTTATAGCTTTATATTGAAATATATAAATGTAACTAAAATATATGATAATCATTCTCTGTAGGATTTAAATTTAGTAAATAAAATTTAAATGCTATTTATTTATGTAAATAGCTTAAAATTTTTCAAATGGATAGCGTGGATGTAAATGTGATTATAGTGAGTTCGATTCCCACTCGGGGGCGGTCACTCAATATGCACTCAAATGTTTAAATTCAGGTAGAACTTCTTAATACAACATTCGTCCTGGTATATATTTATTTATTTGGATATTTAATCTTTTATTTATTTATTTTTTGCTTTGCACCGTATCCAACACTCACCAGGGTGGGTAAAGGGAACCTATATACCTTCATTTCCCACTTCCCGCCGAATTGGAGACTTAACGAGTTAAGTGGCGGAACTTAACGCGGTACTTTGTCTTGTTGCAGTGGGAATAAATGAATAAACAATATATCATTTACCCGCGTGGAAAGCCTCAACTACCGGACGACTATTATATACATATAATCTTTGTTTATAATATCTACTCTTCTGCTAGTGAGGAACAGCACACAGACGAAATTACTGGAATAAGGAAAGTGAAATTTATTATATAGATAGATAAGGAATTGTAGGGAAGCACCAAGTGAGAATTTCTTGAAATTTCTACGAAAACGGGAATAAACGGGCTTTTCCCATTTTACGTCTTATAGTTCATACACACAAAGTTATTTACGACGTGAATCCCGCACATAGTATGGTAGGAGTATGGAACCTAGTGGTAAAACACTTCCCCATTAAGACATTTCCGTTCTCTACTTTCCATCGAATTTTGAATAATATTAGCTAAATAATTTCACAGTCACTGTGTTATTAAGATATCAAATATATTATAATTGGTGTATTGTATTATTCATTGAAGTATTAGTTCCGTACTAATTAGATGTAGCTTCATGCTAGATGATCTTCGATATATGTTTAATTGTTTATATCTGTATATACATAACAGATTATTATACTTAATTATTAAACAATATATAGTAAGGTATTTTATTTATAATTATATTTTAAGGAAATTACTATAGAAATAAAAAATATTATAAATTTTCCCTTTCCCCGTACAGTATCCACGAAGAGCGGTACACAACGCCGCTCTTTAACCTGCCAGAATGTACTAGTAAGAACAGAGCGACAAAATGAAAATATATAGTATTATTGAATATGCCCATAATAATTACCTACTTTTATTATTAAACTAACTGAATGTGTTGCTAAATGACAAATGAGTAAAATGCCCAGTAAGTAATACAATGTGAAAAGGATCAATAATAGTCAAAAAAACTGCTTACGTAATATTTGAACGGCCCCATAGCAGGATAGGCAGCGTGAACTTAGTGTTAAGACACTAAATGTCCCATTTTCCACAAAAATATTTTAAGTTTACTTATTGTCAATGGAATTTCTTTATATAAAATAAATAAATTCAATTGTTGTTGTCAATATTTCTTTAAAACCTTTAAATTAATTAACTTAAGATCATTACCGTGCTCGTATGGACGTAAAATTTCAATAGAGCACTTATAAATTAAATTAAATCCAGCAATCACTTGATTTCAAGCATATTTTTAACGTGACTTCCAGTAAATTTCAACTGTCAACATATTAAAATTCAACGTGAATTTCATCAGGTCCATCGAAGTGGTTTCACAATCATTTCTAATCAATTTTATGATTTTTCACTGGGCGCTCTGAATTTAAAGTGGTTACAAATAACCTAATAAGGTTCAGAATTTTTACTAAATGTGGAAAGTAGGTAAAATATTTCAATTTATAATGTTATAGTAAAGTATAGAAGAAGGTGGTACAATACCACCCTACAGGAAGGACCCTGTAGGTATCGTGGCCCCCTTTTAATATTTGTTATTAAAAATCTCGCTATCCAGTGAAACTTTTTTTAAAACAGAACATTAATATGATTAAAATTATACAAAATAATATATAAGGGGAAGCACATTCCAGTGTTTTAATGAAGCAGTTTAAAACTGCATGCTTCAAAACTTTTTAATGTGCTGCAATTATTTCAATCATTTTGTAAATATTAAATCATATCTGCAGAGAGTTCGACATTATGTTTAATGAAAAATGATATTTATTTTAAAGATCATGTAATCTTTCAGATAAATACGCATAATATTCAATGTTTTATAAGCAATGAGGCTTGTTAATAAATTCCATGATATTGGTAATTTGGCCCTCTCATATTGTTTTAGATATATTTTTGAATATTTTGCTTGTTTTATTTACATTGTTTTAGATATGTTTTTTGAATATTTTGCTTAATTTTTTCTAGGCACCTGTAGGTGCTGTACAGGTGAAATAAATTTGCGATTTTTGTTATTAAATTCAATAAATTTTATTTGGCTAAAGGGGGGCCATATGATCCTCTCTTGATCTCAAATTATGAGATTTCCATTTATTTGGAATATACGTATATTTTAATATTTTGTTGCATTTATTTTATTCCATAGTAAATCATGTGTAGGTAAATAAATATCCAAACCAAATATAATAGAATATTACAATAAAAACAAATTTGAATGAATACCTAAGTTTCGCACATACTCCATTCCTCAAAAAGGATGATCGCAAGGTAGGCAGTTCCTTTGCTTGCGTGTACTTAGTGTTAAGACGCTTCGTTGATGACTTCCCAATTTTCTAGATATTACGTGTTGAATAAAGGAACTCAACGTCACGATCTTCTCACCAGAGTGGGGAAATGAAAATAATTAATTTCCCCAAATGGGTACCGAAACCTTAAACGTCGCGATTACAGACAGTGGCTGTACCAATGCGCAACGATAAGTCTCTTTGAAGTAGTTGATACTTTATCTTTCTCTGAATTATCGAGGCATTACGTGCTGAGTTGCGGAACTTAACGCCGCTAGTTGATACTTATTAAATTAAAACATATTCTTGCTGCATTCAAAATCAAACACCAATACTCTATCATAAGTTTTATGTATGTACGAGTACAACAACACACGAAATGGTTATTTCAATCCATTTAACACATACACACTTAAACCTCATTTCGAACACAGACTCTAATGAGCTACTTAGCATAAACTAATAGGTTTAGTTACCGGGATGTAAGCAGCGACGCTATGTACAAACAGTGTAATCAATATTTTCATTGGATCTACGTATCGTGCATACATAATCGATTTGTAACGATCAATCGATTTACATGTAAATCAGTCAGAATAGTTCTTTTTTTAATTTAACGTTCTATGGCAGATATACAGAGAGAGAGAGAGAGAGAGATGATAGATGAAGAGAAGCTTCCTTTTGGGACATTTTATTTGGTAAGACTTGTTTTTTAAATTCACTTTGTATCCCGCTCACAGCAGGGTACGCAGAGGAAACTTTGGAACTTACTGTTTTATCACAGTCAGTTCCCCATTAAGACACTTCCGACGAATTCTTGTGATATTTGCGTATTAAATGGCAGAATTCAACTCCGCGCTTTGTCTCGCTACTGGAACGAGGAAATTTAAATATTAATAATATTTCATTCCCCCGAGTAGGAATTACTGTCACGCTTACGCTTGTACCCCTGCGCCACAACGACCTCAAATACCAATTATGTCTCGAATTCAGGTGGAAATAGAAAATTGGAGTGATTCCAAACTAAATTCTCTATTTTGCTGTAATGTAAGAAAAAGAAAATAATATTTATTTAGAAAACGTATAAAAACTTTAACGTAGCGGGACTCGAACCCGCGCCTTCTGGAAACTGGCCAGGCGCTCTTTCCTAAGTGTGGAATAACACTTTAAAAATATTAAAAGAAAATAAGTGCACACCATCAAAAGCAGCACAACAAAAAACATTAAACATTTCGTTACATTTGCAAAAAAAAGTTACCCAACAATCATAATATACCATATATTTTTTCATAAAACGGCACACATTTTAATATTATTCCTCGCGTATCCAATGTGAAGGCAATTCGTTATATAAAAACCTGGTTTTGACGTGCTCTAGCATTGTTTTGACGTCTGAGCGGGAGGCGGGCGCCAATTCTCTGGCAAAATCGTTCACAGAACTGGGTTTACACGCATTAATTGAATAGGAAATAGGTATATTAATGTTAAAAGTTAGTTTTTTAGCACTCGAGAGTACATGTAAAATATATTTTTTTATTATTTAGTAGTAAATTCGATTTTTAACTAGGCATCATTTTTTTATATTCTGCTACTAATCAAAATTAATAAAAAGCGACTTCAAAACTATACCTACTTATATGTACAAATTTAAACAAATTATAGAAATAATATTGTAGTTTTTGATTTTTTTTTACGTAAGTAATAGTTAATTTTTGTTTGATTCAATAACATTCTAAAATAGTTGTAAGTAAAATTTATTAAAATAGTATAATATTATTCTTCCTCAAAACTATTATAAATCAGCGTAGTGTAACATATGTTCATTCGAATAGAAAAAATCACTGTCTTAACATTCCAATGCATGCTCATTTCTAAATTCATTTAGTAAGTTGAATAAAATTCATATATTATATAGCTTGAGAAGCAAAATGAATAAAAATATTTTACCAGAATCAATACCAACAGTAATATCATATCGCGGCGTTAAATTCCGTCACTCAACAAGCGGTGCCACGAGAATTCGAACCAAATTGTTTAACTAAAGTATCTTAACTACTGTCCTAACTTCTCTTTTCCTACACTGCCATGTACGGAATACAACGTGAAGCTAACAAAAAAGAATATCAATCTCAATGTATTGGTTTAACTTAAAATATTTTTTGTATTGGACAGATTATAATCACTTTAGAGCCACTGTCATTTAATAAGACAATGGAGGCGAAGCTGCATTTAAAAGTTAGTCATATAAAATATTAACATAAATAAAGAAACAACAGTGGGGAACAGAGAGTCTTAACACTAGGTTCCCTCTGCCTACCCTGCTGTGTGCGGGATACAGCGTGAAGCTGATTTTAATAAAGAAACACTCTATGAAGACTAGTATAAGTAAGTCGTGTGCCCATAAAAATTGATCAATTTACACGGAATTTCGCCTACAATTCATCTAAATTTTCCATTAGAGAAAGTTCTTGCAACATAAATTTGCAATTTTCTCGCGCAATGTTTCGAATAATAACTATGTAGTGATATTGATTTTAAGTGATTGCTTTTTTTTGAGTTTTAGATTTATTTAATATAATATTTTTTATGTTATTCAAAGAAAACCTAGTCCTCTTGCAACTGCCGCGTGTTGCCGAGACAAGTTGTGATAAGTAAGTGGCAGAACACCAAAACTCTATCTTACAAAATTAAAAAAAAAATAAATCAGCTTCACGCTGTATCCCGCACACAGCAGGGTAGGCAGAGGGAACGTAGTGTTAAGACACTCCATTCCCCACTTTCCGCCGAGTTCTGGAGGCATTGCGTGTTGAGTGGCGAAGAAATGAAAATATAAATGTAAATAAATATTTAATTTCCTCGAGTGGGAATCGAACCCAGAACCAGTCGATTTTACAGTCACATTTTGTGCCCCTGCGCCACGACCGGCATCACTCTATCTTGTATTAATGAATTTATAAGTAACTTGATACATTTAAGTATACATTATTTTAAAAGTTTTATTTCTAGAAATAAAATAGTACACACAAACCGCGGCGTTAAGATCCACCACTCAACACATAATGTTTCGTTAATTTGGCGGTGCATGAGGAATGACAGGTGCCCTGTGCCTCCTTTCCTTTCTCTTACCTTTTGATTTGCGGGACTGTCGGGCTACAAAATATTTTCTTATAAGAAATATTATATAGGTCGGTAGTAAACACAAATATAAAAGACAGGCAGAGTGCTTTCTAAGTTCTTCTTAACAAATGTTAAACTACATTATAATATAAGTAAATATTATGCTTAAGATATATCCCTAATTTTATTTACCAATTTTAAAGTGTTATTCCATACTCAGGAAAGGAAAAACCCTTTTTAGAAAACATATAATACATAAACGTATGGCTTAGTCAGATCGCTTGGACGGTTTCCAAGAGGCGCGGGTTCAAATCCCGCTACGTTAATTTTTTTATATATGTTTTCTAAAAAGTATATATACCTAACCTTACTGGGATATTCGACACCAGAGCGAAGAAAATGGCAATAATAAATATTTCATTTCTTCAAGTGGGAATCGAACCTACAAACAGTCACACTTTGTGCTCTTCGGCCACGAATGTCTTGATTCCATTATGTTAATTACACTATTTTTGCACTCACAATCTACATGCACACCTAGCTACAAAGTTCCCATTTCAACTACGATGGCAAAAATGTATGCTTTAATATGAAAAAATATATATATTTGACGATAACCCAACGTTTAAATAAAAATTAAAATTACTATTTATCATGATATAAAATATGTATAAAATTTTCATATTTCGTAAAAGAAGTGGCCACGGCTCTGTAAGTCTTATTTTCTCTCAGTTAAACCTATTTATTAATTCCAAACTAAGCTTCCATATAACTCAATATACCGTTTATGAAATCATCTTGTTATAAAACATCTCATTTTATATGAGACGTGTATCGTTTTGCTAACTTTGAAGTTACGAAATGCTTTATATTACACAATTTTGTATGTTCCGCGAAAATAATAAGATTTATTTTTCTTTGTTTCGTCATTTATAATAGTATCTCTTGTAAGATGGCTAAATTGAAAGTTCAAAATGGGTGTACTTTGTTTAACCTGCACAGAAACTGACAGATGATGAATATAATAAAAGTCGACTCCAATTTCGCAATATTGGTTTACATACATACATATGAAGGTATTACATAAATATATATATTTTTTGCTTCCGGTTTTTTTGGTATCACATATTGAGTGGCGGAACTTAACGCTGCATTTTACCTCGCTACCAGTGCTCGCTACCGTTTTAGTGCGAATCGAACCCACAACTTTATAGACGCATACTTTCTCGTTCTAGACATAAATAAATTAATTATAAAGGTTTTATTTCCCTGATCTGGGGGCCAAAACGATCCAACGTTTTGCCTGCCACTTAACACGCAATGTGTCCAATTCGTGCAAAGAGTAAAGAATGGAGTGTCTCGACACTATATTCTCTATCTCTTTTTCAAGGAAAATAATTTAGAACAATATGTTAAACTAACTAAAAATAAGCTATAAAATATTTACGTGTGTTTAGATGTTTTAGTTGCTGGCCGTCAAATTAGACAGAGCGCAGTGTTACTTTACGCCACATTAGGTAATTATTGTCATCCTCTCATTGAAATAATTAAAATAATTAAAAATCATTTAAAAAGTTTAATATTTTTTTTCTCTATCTGATAATATAAAAAATGACTTTAATGAAAAATAAATCAATTCCACACATAATATCTATCATGCATCACGAAAACATAAAAACAGGTAAATTGACCTAAATAGTACAAGTGATTTATCACATTTTTTTTTATATTTTTATAGCCACAAAGGAAAAAAAATCTAAATCAGTTATAAGAAAAATGTGCGCCGTTGGGAACAGCCTTCCATTGTTATTCTAAAAATAAAAAGACCAATTTCAAGACAAGGATAAATTTTAATAATACTCCTCATTTATCTACCTAAATGTCACTTACAGTGGCCAGGGGTTCATTATGAAGGAGTTCTTATTCATATACAAATTATAAATAAATTTTGTATTAAGACGCGATCGTGGCACGGTTTGCACGATAGTTGCGAGTTCAAATCCTATTGGCAGGAAATATTATTTCGATCGATATTAATTTTATCCTTTAAAAGTATATAAGAGGGATGTAGGCCAGTCGTGGCGCAGGGGCACAAAGTGTGGGTACGATCCCCACTCGAAGAGATGAAATATTTATTTACATTAACATTTTCATTTCTTCGGTCTGGTGTCGAGGGGAAAGCGCGGCGTTGAGTTCTGCCACCTAACACGCAATGCCTCCAGAATTCAGCAGAAAGTGGGGTACGGAGTGTCTTAACACTAGGTTCCCTCTGCCTACCCTGCTGTGTGCGGGATATAGCGTGAAGCCGATTTATGTTTAATAATTTACGCACTTTAACCCAACATTACTTTCCTGCAAATTGAATATATCTTAGGATAATTCCCGTTACATCGGAGGCAAAATGGTCGAACACTACACGAGATTTACTGGCCATTATTTAGGCCTCAGTTGCAGTACAGTATGCCATTGGCTGTTATTATTCTGTGTATATGGATTATTGAGGCAAAACCACCTCATTCTAGAAATCCGGTGAAGTTAGATGCTGCAGCCACTGTACTAAGTATAATCTGAAATTGTAAATACGTATGTTTACCTATACAAAATTTTTTATACAGTTGAAACGACCAGATTGATTTTTCTTATTTATTAGATGTCACTTATTAAGGACATAAGCACTATAATCGTGGGTTCAATCCCCAATTGGGATGATAAATTATTTTTATTATTCCACTCTAAAAAATAAACCGAGGCGTTGATCTGTATATAATTAATTAAAATAAAGTGTCCCACGGCGTTTCTTGATCCGGTTTTTCTCAGATCTCAGATCTTGAAAAAAATGAAGCAAGAAAAAAATGAAGCATATAGTAAAATTATTTGACTTTTATTATTGCCATCTCAAACTCGGACGAAAAGTGGAGAACGGAGTGTTTTGATAGTTAACTGTGTCTGTCATGCCTAGCATTCTATAGAGTGTAGAGCTGTTGCTTATTATAAAAAAATTTATTCAGTCTATGGTTGAAAACTGGCCGACCCACTTCCCAGTGTCCTATAGCGTTGACTTTGAAATAACGATTACAGTTCTGATGTCAATGAAATAACATATAATAATCAATATTTGTGTTCATATCAAAATGGCCGCAGTAACAAAATGGCGGCTTACAAATTTTGCACAAACCACCTAACATGGGTATCAATTTAAAGTACGTGGTTTGTAAAATACAATACACTATGAAAAAAAGTTTAAGGACTTTTGGCGCTATATCGGTAAATAAATAAGTGACAGAGCATCGACAGAGGCCCTACTTCTGAATGGAGCCGGAAGATGATCACAGACTTCTGAACTAAGAAAGATATACAGGTTTTGTTTAAGCCCGTTTGACTTGTCTTGACCAGTACTTATAATAAAAATTTGACCGGCAAAACGATCGCTATATGTACATCGAAGAAAAATAAGAAACATATTGTTAAAATTTTTGTCTGTTTGTTTTTTTTGTTTGGCCATCTGTTTGTATGTGCGTTTGTGCACATTAATCTCAGAAACGGCTCTATCGGCTTAAATGAGGTTTTCACTAATGTATTTTGGCAAGTTTCCCTTAAGATTTAGTGTTGATTTATTTAATCGGTTTATAGATAACAAAATTATATCAATTTAAATATTTTAGTTCAACAAACTTTCTACAAGTTTAGATTTGTAAACAAATAGTGTAGTTCAAACGCGCAAAGGCTATGTTGATCAATTGGAAAGTTCGCCATAGATATTCAAACTAGAATTTCTAAATATTTTGTATACCTACAATGGAATATCCGGAATAGAGAATACTTTCGAAACAATAGCATTTTTAAAAATCAAAAATGTGTACATATATAAATTTTATTTTTATATAGTTTTCAAATATTTTCATGAAAAAGTAGCATTTTTACTCTTTGTCCAAATTCGAGACATTGCGTGTTGAGTGGCGGAATTCAACCCCGCAGTTTCGTTTACCAACTAGAGGAAATGAAAGTAATTATTCCTCCACCCTATGTCCTTCAAATACCTACTGTAGTCACAGTCAGTTATATATGGACATAATATTTACCGAAGCCAGTCGAGGCAAGTCCATTCTTCCTTTTCTTCGCTCTGGTGTAGAGGCTAAGCGCGGAGTTGAGTTCTGCCACTCAACACGCAATACCTCGAGAATTCGGCAGAAAGTGGGAACGGAGTGTCTTAACACTAGGTTCCCTCTGCCTACCCTGCTGTGTGCGGGATACAGCGTGGAGCTGATTTTTTTTTGTAATAATATTTAGCGATATTAATTTTCCTAATTCAACTTGCAATTTGTATAGATCAGTAGTGACAATAAATGAAAGCTTTCAACGTTACAAGAGAAAATATCAAATAATAAGAAAAATATTTAAATGCAGATATATATCAAATTATAGATTACTGAATGTGAAAAAAAAAGTACATACAAAGAAACATTTTTTTTTTCAGCTTTAGGCTGTATTCCGCATAAAGCTGAATAGGCAGAGGAAACCTAATGTCACTCCATTCCCCACATTCCGCCTGATTTTCTAGGCATTGTGTGTTGAATGGCGGAACTCTACGCCGCGCTCTGCCTTGTTAACAGAACACAGAAATGAAATTTTAAGTAAATAGTAATAAATTCCTCCGAGCGAGGATTGAACCCACACCACTCTCGTTTACAGTCACGCACACACAGACGCTTGTGCCCCTGCTCTAAATTTCACCCTTAATATATATGAAAATGTCTTTCTCATACATACATGCATACATACATACAAAATTTTAACAACTTGTATGGCAGTAACAATAATTGTTCATTACAATTACACTTAATGGTAGTCGTGTAAAGTGACGATGTGCAACTTTAGGTTAAGAAACAGAAGGCGGGGGAGCTAAAATTACAAATTAAATTACACCCTCACGCTATATGGGGTGTGGTGTAAACATTATATAGCCGAATATTCGGCTATAATGAAGTAATATTCTCATTTTTAGGGTTCCGTACCTTTTAAAGTAAAAAAGAATTATAAAATTTTGCAGCTAGCATCTCCAGGTAGTACCTACTAGTTCAGGAAAAAAAGAAAAATATAGGTTTGTGGTTAAATCCTAAATAAATTGTAGCTTTAAAAGGGGGCAATGGCGATATTAGAGCCGCTAGTTCAAGTGAGGTATCGACTCTGGCTTGAATTTCAAAAAAAGCTAGAGCTCCGGTGGGCGACCCCAACTCGCGCTTATCTACTGTTTTTGTTTATTTTCACACTGTATCCCGTATATAATGTGGTAGAGTGTCTTTACAGTGCTGGAGGGTCCATATAGTGGTGGTGGGATTGTCGTCTCTAAAGCCAGGTGTTATGTGAAGCTGTACCATGCTGGCGTAAATATTTATATATCCGATCCTCACGCCGCAATTTCCGCCGAATTCTATAAATCAAATGAATCTTTGAATTAATTGCATAGCGTGCTGAGTTGCCAGAGCAAGAAAATGAAAATATTAAATATTTAATTTCCTCGAGTGGTAATTGAACCCACAGCCTATCGCGTTAACAGTCATACGCTTCTATGCCACGACTGGCCTTTAAACCTTCCATTTAACTGAGGCTATTATATTATAAAAATATTAATAATAATAATAACGAAGACAGATTTTTTTTATTACATCATATAATTTTTTATTAGAACGATGCATTTTTCCCAGTGGTTCTTGGTGTCGTCGTTTAAGTAGATAAATGGTGACCCTTATTAAAATTTATCATTTCAGCCCTTAAATTGTTTGGAAAAGCTTCAAGGAAAAAAGTTTATTTTTCGTAATTAAGGTTCACCTCTTGTTTTTTTTACCGTTTCCCGTTGTGAAGGCTTAAAGAAAATATTATAATTATAATTTGAATGTTATTTTTTGTTTGTTTAGATTTTAGTTTAGAGCAATAATATAAAGTTTCAGTAGTTACACTGTTGTTGCTCATTTTCGAAGGTATTTAAAAAAAAAAAAAATTAGCTTCACGCTGTATCCCGCACACAGCAGGGTAGGCAGAGGGAACCTAGTGTTAAGACACTCCGTTCCCCACTTTCTGCCGAATTCTGGAGGCATTGCGTGTTGAGTGGCAGAACTCAACGCCGCGCTTAACCTCGACACCAGAGCGAAGAAATGGAAATATAAATTTAAGTAAATATTTCATCTCCTCCTCACAAAATAGATAGCAGGACAGCATTCAATTATACATAAGCACGACGGTTGTGTTTTCGATTTCCACTTGATAACAAGACAACGCCATGTCTCGAATATTAGCCAGAAAGTGAGGAACGAAGTGTCTTAAGACTAGGTTTCCTATATCAATATTATACTAGCCTCTTAAAATTATATATATATATATATATATATATATATATATATATATATATATATATATATATATATATATATATATATATGTTAGAGGCCAGTCGTGGCGCAGGGCACAGAGTGTGACTGTAAAATCGACTGGTTGTGGATTCGATCCCCATTCGAGGAAATGAAATATTTATTTACATTTTTTCGCTCTGGTGTCGAGGCAAACCGCGGCGTTGAGATCCGTCACTTAACACACAATGCCTCCAGAACTCGGTGGAAAGTGGAAAACTGAGTATCTTAACACTAGGTTCCCTCTGCCTACTTTGCTGTATGCGGGATACAGCATGAAGCTGATAGTTAAAATTATAGAAATAAAATAAAATGTAATGGTAAAAAGTAGTCTAAGATACTCAATTCCAACCCTAACTCTTACCAGACCAGAGAAAACGAGAATAAAAAATCGAAACCCTTAACTGTAATCGAATCCACAACCATTGTTTTACAGATTATTTCCAATCTACTATAGCGTTAAACTACCTGCCCGTATTTATTTAAAGTTTATATGAAGTTAAACAGTATAAACCATTTTTCACTTTGCCGTAAATGATTTATTAGTTAAGTTTGCTGTCGTAGCTGGAAGTTAGCGTCAACCTGCAGCCTTCAGGCGAGATGCAGCGTTTGACGTACTGTTGTCCTTATAACACGGTACAGTATCTCTAAAACGAGGTTTTAGTTGATTTTTCGGAAACTTTCTTATTTTATAGTTCACGAAATTTATAGAGGTGAGGGAAGGAAGTGATTTATCACTAACTCTTCTTAGCTTTGAATAAAATGTCTTGATATATTTTTGGGTAACAAAATTGTTTTGTAACACTACTATATAATTTACTGTATTTATTATAAATCATCAATATATTTGTAGTTCACATTAGTATTATACAAAGATTAATTTTGACTTTTCTAAAAACCAGAAATTCACAAATATCTGATAAAACACAATTATAATACAATATTATTTTGTGTACAAAATCAATAATTATATTATACACACAATGGTTGTGGGTTCGATCCTCACTTGGGGGCAGTGAAATATTTTTATTTTCCCGCTTCGTATTCCACCGGTCAACACTCAAAAAAATACAACGGAATAAGGATAGATTGCTTTAACATAAATCACTACCGTTCCGTCCCCTCTCCGTGTTAAAAGTGGGAAAACGCGTGAAACTGAATTATTTTTTTTATTTTAATCCATACATACAAATTGGTCGCCCCTTTTCCCGTCGCCTATCATGTTTCTCCTCGATAAAACTATTATGTTTTAAGTGACTTATAGTTTAAGCTTTTGTAACATTATTACACCTTGAAATTCCGAACTCTTCTGCACGAACAAAGTTACCACTTAAACCGGTCGTCGTCTTGACACTCTCGGACTAACTTTTTTTAGAAATAATTTGCTATTCTTGTATTGTTATATTATTTAATTTTACATAAATATATACATAATATTATAGAAATAATAATATATAATTAATATTAAATAAAGAATCGTGTTCACAAAAATCAATAATACCATAAAATTTGTTTTATAATATTAAAATAAAAGTCCCATAGAGTTTATTGCGCCTTTTTTTTATGCCTGAGGCAGTAAATTTATTGAACCAGTGGTAAATTAGTTGACGTTTGAAAAATGAAGCTGGTAACTTCTTATTTTGAACTAACGACGACTACGAATATTTATTAATATTATATACAAATATATTTAGGGAAAAGCTTCACGCTGTATCCCGCACACAGCAGCGTAGGCAGAGAGAACCTATTGTTAAGACACTCCGTACCCCACCGAGTTCGAGTTTCCGCCGAGTTCTGAATTGCGTGTTGAGTGGCGCACCTCAACGCCGAGCTTTGCCTTGACCCCAGAGCGAAGAAATGAAAATATACATGTAAATAAATATTTAATATCCTCGAGTGGGGATTGAACCCACAACCAGTCGATTTTACACTTTGCGCCCCTGCGGCACGGCTGACCTCTTTTTATATAAACGTTAATAATATCACTGTAATCCACTAAACCTACAATTAGAATAAATCACGTATCACACATAACTCTTAGTTATTTCCATATAACCACATGGACCAAGCCGCGTGTAAAACCTAGTTTTTATTCAAAAAGAAAGACAAATAGAAGGCAGGTAGGCTGCGATATTCAAAATAAAAGGTATAAGAAATTTGAATCTTTTATCTTATGTACTCTCCCGTAATATTCGTGCTTAAGTGAAGTTTTCTAGCGGCGAGATGTAATTGCTGGCAATGTTTCGTATCTGGAACAAGTGTCTTAAGTAGGAATCTGCAATTGAAATATTATCAACAAAAAAGTTTCTTTTAGCTTCTTTTATTTTGTTTTGTATATATCTAAAATATTTTACTGTCGAGGCCGGTCGTGGCGGCACGAGGTGTGACTGCAAAACCGACTGGTTGTGGGTTCGATCCCCACTCGAGGAGATGAAATATTTACTTAAATTTATATTTCCATTTCTTCGCTCTGGTATCGAGGTTAAGCGCGGCATTGAGTTCTGCCACTCAACACGCAATGCCTCCAGAATTCGGCAGAAAGTGGGGAACGGAGTGTCTTAACACTAGGTTCCCTCTGCCTACCCTGCTGTGTGCGGGATACAGCGTGAAGCTAATTTAATTTAATTTTTAATTTTACTGTGTAAGATTCTACTGTACACTAAAATATGATTAAGTCGTCTGTAGTTATAATTTTTTATGAAAAAGTCAAGGCATAATCTCTCATTCCGTGTAATACCAAAGAAGCTAAATTTGCTTTTCGAACCTTTAAGGTGAATATAGGTGCGCTATTTAAAGATACCCATGTCGTATTGATCCGGAAACACTGCCATAGGTAAGCCTTTCCACAAATGTGAGGCATGGAAGGAAGTTCTAATCGAACCACATAGTAGTAGAGTGCCACGTGTCTAGATGGTGGGGATGTTACTTTAGCTTATGACGTACCTACTGTTTGATGAAACAATTCAGCTGCAGGACTCAGGTTCCTCTAACAGTTCCCCAGAACATTTTCCGTGATTGTAAGGAACTCTGAGATTGAAGCGAGGAAATTTGTTTACGCAAACTCAATATTTCAAGATTTTCACAGATTATTGGGTCCCCAACAATTCGAATGGTTTTTGATTTTCAAAATTAACTAACGTGACTGTGAAACCGACTGGTTGTGGGATATCCCCACTTGAAGAGATGAAATAGTTACTTAAATTTATATTTCCATTTCTTCGCTCTGATGTCACGCTAAAAGCATGGCGTTGAGTTCTGCCACTCAACACGCAACGCCTCCAGAATTCAGCAGAAAGTGGGGAACGGAGTGTCTCAACACTAGGTTCCCTCTGCCTACCCTGCTGTGTGCGAGATACAGCGTGAAGCTGATTAGTGTAAACTATTAAGACACTTTCTTCTCTATTATGTGGCGATATGCAACACCACGTCGTGAGAATCAAACCTACACCTAACATTTCGTGTAAAACACTAGGATTACAACCAATATTTCATTCCCAGTATTAATTATATATAATTTTTCAATGCCACTACCATCCAAACCAGTTATCACACACAATATAAACTATTCCCATAAGCGGAACGAGAGTTTAAGTCGGCAAACGCGAATGAAGCAAAACACCTCGCTATAAAGCCGCATTATTCATGAGGCTATTTATTTGTATTGCTTACTTACCTTATCTGGGTTCCTTTGTGTTTGGGTAAAAAGAGACGTTTGATGGCTGTGGTAGCGTTGAATTGTATTAATAAGTTTTTATGAATGATAATGTAGAGATGTGTGTGGGGAACGGAGTGTCTTGACACTAGGTTCCCTAGGCCTACCCTTCTGTATGAGGGTGAAGCGGATTTAATTTAATTATGTACATGATAATTTGTTAAGAAAAACTGAATTTCAGTTTTGTTTAACAATATAAAACAATTGTAAGGAACAGACTAATTGAAATTGGCTAGGTAGAGATTTCTCTACCTAAAAAGAGCTCGGATACTGTAGGAGGTACTCGGAGTACGTAACATTTCGAATTCGGGTGGAAAGCGGAGAGAAGAGCGTGTTGATATAAGGTCTTTTTTAGCTTTACACTGTATCCCACACATAACCGGGTAGGTACTTAGTGTTAAAATACTCCGTTCTCCATTCAGATACTTCCGTTCCCCACTTTCCACCGACTGCTGGACGCACTGCGTTGAGTTCAAAGCCGCACTTTACCTCGATACTAGAGCGAGTGAATAAAAAAATAAAAATTTGATTACCCATGTTAATCCCCGTCCCCCATTATAAGATAAATTATTCCCTAATTTATTATAATACAATTTATTTATTACAACATACACGGAACTAAAGCGTAGACTCCTACTAGCGTACTTAACCAAGAGTTTTTGAGCCGACCGCGTCGAAGTAAAAACTAAAACGACTTATCCCAGCGTCATGTAAACGGGGGCCATTTGAATTGACACCAATTACTTATAGGTGGAGATTCCATCGCTTAAAACTGTAGGGATCAGATTTTCTAATGAAAGTTATATTTAAGAATGATATATGATAGCAGAATAGATTACACTAGGGTTGCCTAAAAGAATTCTGCCGCAATCACCTTTAATTAATGTTTTTCGTAACTCGTTTTTGGAAAAAATTGCACTCATATGTTTTTTATGTGAATCGCACATCATTTGAAAGAAAATCGCATAAGGAATTGGAAAAACAATGGTTGCCAGCTCTCAGTCTGCCGCAAGTCCAGGGTTGCCTGGTTTAAAGAGGTTATTTAATGTGAATATTTGCACTCATGTGCTTTTTTAATAAATTATATATCAAATTAAAGCTTATTTTTTTGTCATCACTAAAACACATGGTTGCCTGGAAAATGGCTGCCGCAAGCAAAGGTTGCCATCATTTGAAATATTTTATTTTGATTCCGTTTGACTGAGAATAGACGATGAAATACGCGATTTGTCTTATGTTTTAAAGTAAAATATTATAAAATAGAAGGTCAATCTTAAGATTAATGTTTATTCTAGCTATTTACCTGTTAAATGATGACTATAATCATATTTAGAACATACAAAAAACTATTTAAATATGAAATCATCCTTATTTTTCAAGTGAAATAATGAACCCATGATATTAAGTCTTTGCTAAATCTGTTTTCTAAATACTAATACTAATTTAAATTATCATTTTAAAACGACTAAATTATCTAATTAAATAAATGCTTACAAATATCAATCTATTATAAGGTATTAATTACATTATGTTTCCTTAAGATAATGAAAGGCGACAATTATTGCGTATGTTTTTTTGTTAATTAAGAAAATATGGAAAATAACATTTCAATATACTCTCTCTCTCTCTTTGTCCTCTGCTCGTTTGATTTTTTTTTCTCGCTTTTTTTTTTGATAACGGTTGCCGCAATCTTTTTTTTCTCACGCAACTTTTAAGAATTTGCATTGAAAGAAATGTATATGATAGAATTATAATAAACAAAATTAATTTATCAAAAATAAATTCTAAGAAATTTCGACAGTAATGCCAAATAATAAACGCTATTTAAGGTTTATGACCAGGAGTCGACAAATATCAATTAGTTGTCTACTTTTTACTATAGATAAACATTTTGCGGCGGTATACAAAGCAAACAAAATGCAATAATTTTATTTTCGTAGATGTATTGTTTCTAAATGCAATAACAGTGCAGATGGCCAAATGAGATGTTTTTGAACATATTACTTAGTTACTTACCTTTCGTTTTGGAGTGAAGACGTTTTTAGTTAACATGACAAAAATGAAGATCTGTTTTTTGTGCGAAAATGTGTGTGTAATTTAATAATGAGTCTGAAGTGTAAAATTATGTTGTTGCTTCGCCAAAAAATGAATTTTATATACAGTAAAAATAGTAACACAATGCACGGTTATCACTTACAGTGTTACAAAAAGTTCATTGTTGTAAAACAAAAATATAAAGAGGAACCCCACTCGAAGAGATGAAATATTCACTTAAATTTATATTTCTATCTCTTCGTTCTGGTGTCGAAGCAAAGCGCGACGTTGAGTTCTGCCATTCAACACGCAATGCCTCCAGAATTCGGCAGAGAGTGGGGAACGGACTGTCTTAACACTATGTTCACTCTGCCTACCCTGCTGCGTGCGGGATACAGCGTGAATCTGATTTGATTTTTATGTTTCAATTATTTTCTAATGCAAAACGTAAGTATTAATGTTTGATAAGTATAATTAAATTAAATGTTTAATATTATATATTTTTCTCTGAGGACGAAGAGAGAGATTGAGAGTTTATAACGAGGTAATTTTCCATATTTTCTTGATTAATAAATAAAATATCTTCAATAATTGTCAATCTACATTACATTATGAAAACATTATGTAATTAATACCTTATAATAGAACGATATTTGTAAACGTTTATTTAATACTAGTGGGCGCGCGCAGCTTCGCCCGCTTATTTGAACCTTTACGGGGTGAATTCTAAAAAACCATGAAACATGTGTTCAATGAAATATTTTTAGGAGTCTGAATTTCAAATATTATAAAAATCGGTATCGATTAAAAAAAAACCATACAAACTTTCAACCCCTATTTTATCCCTTTAGGGTTCAATTTTCTTAAAATCCCTTATTAGTGGATGTTCAAATTATGAAAAAAACATCTGTCCAAATTTCACGTTTCTACCATCAGCGGCTGTGCGTGCGTCTTTCCTCAGTCAGTCAGGTACTTGTTTTATAAATATAGATGATAATTTAGTCGTTTTAAAATAACGATTTAAACGAGTATTAATATCTAGAAAACAGATTTAACAAAGACTTAATATCATAGATTCATTATTTCAATGGAAAAATAAGGATGATTTCATGTTTAAATAGTTTTTTGTATGTACTTAATAAGATTAAAATCATCATTTAACAGGTAAATAGCTAGAATAAACATTAATCTTAAGATTGACCTTCTATTTTATAATATTTTACTTTAAAACATAAGGCAAATCGCGTATTTCATCGTCTATTCTCAGTCAAAAGGAATCAAAATAAAATATTTCAAATGATGGCAACCTTTGCTTGCGGCAGTTATTTTGCAGGCAACCATGTGTTTTAGTGATGAGAAAAAAATAAGCTTTAATTTGATATATAATTCATTAAAAAAACACATAAGTGCAAATATTAACATTAACTGACCTCTTTAAACCAGGCAACCCTGGGCTTGCGGCAGACTGAGAGCTGGCAACCATTGTTTTTCCAATTCCTTATGCGATTTTCTTTCAAATGATGTGCGATTCACATAAAAAACATATGAGTGCAATTTTCTCCAAAAACGAGTTACGAAAAACATTAGTTAAAGGTGATTGCGGCAGGATTTTTTTTGGCAACCCTAGTGTAATCTATTCTACTATCATGTATCATTCTTAAATATAAGTTTAATTAGAAAATCTGATCCCTACAGTTTTAAGCGATGGGATCTTAGGCCATTACGTCGCTTTGGAATTACTTTATAAAGTTTTAGTTTTAGCATTGCAGAGTAAAGATTTTCTTTCTTTTTTATCAGCTTCACGCTGTATCCCGCACACAGCAGGGTAGGCAGAGGGATCCTAGTGAAAGTTAAGATATTCCGTTCCCCACTTTCCTCCGTATTCTGGAGGCAGGGCGTGATACGTGGTGGAACTTAACGCCGCGCTTAATAGTGAAATATCTGCTTAAATTAATAATGTATTATTATATCAGCATTATTAGTGTCACTCAATAATGTCTTCGATTTTTACAATATATTTAGGTTTAATTTTTAAATCTAATCGTTGATAGCCGAATAGAGGCTCACGCTGTATCCCGCACACAGCAGAGTAGGCAGAGGGAACCTAGTGTAAAGACAATCCGTTACCCACTTTCCACCTAATTCTACAGGCATTCCGTGTTAAGTGGTGGAACTCAACACCGCGCTCTGCCTCGACACTATTGCAATTTGAGTTAGTTTTCCCAAATTTTAACAAAATCATTCAAAATAAAATTAAACTATCAAACAACGTCATCGTTTGGATAGATAGTAAATAAAGTCATTATACTACCACAATAGACGCTCTAACGCTTCGTTCTATTTCACGGCGTTGCTTGTCAGTTTCAAAATATGCCGTCAACTGCATACCATACGTAAATCAGTGTTGAGGTTCTCTTGTAAATTAATTCTAGCCTTAAATACAAGTACTAACACACGCTTGTCGCGATTGTGAACCTTATTTCAATGAACACAAGGTTCGATTTCTGAGATCACTTTTGTATAAACAAATTGAATATCATATTGTGTTATCGATAGTTCAATTTCGCGTGAATTTATACGTGTAGAAATAAAAACGGTTTTAACGTAAGTATTTAAAATACAGCCATGTTTTTAATATTTAAAATACTCTTGAATGCCACTACACGTTATATACAATCTACAGGTAATAATGCTTCAGGAAAAATCTGAAAACTATATATTTGTGGTTAAATCCTAAGCAGTAATAGCCTAAAAGGGGGGCACCCCTTTATTTGGTATTAAAGCCGCTAGTTCAAATGAGGTACCAGGTAAAAGGGCTCTGGCTAAGCAAATCGTGAATTTCAGAAGAAGTATATATATTAATAGCTTTAAATAGCATAAAACACGTATTTCGATACTAGGAAGGGGATTAAAACTAAAAGGGTACTTCCGGGTAACCTAGAATTACGAAATTTGACACCTTGTGAACTTACACGGTATTTAAAAATAAATATTTCGATCATTATCACTTTATGAAAGTAAGTATCAATTATAAACAGAACGCTGTTTTTGCGAAAATATGTAGATAAATTGTTAATTATTCACTCTCTTTTTTTAATAAATCAATCAAATGAAGCGTGAAGCTGTCACGCTGTATCCCGCACTCAGCAGGGTAGGCAGAGGGAAACTAGTGTTAAGACACTCCGTTCCCCACTTTCTGCTGAATTCTGGAGGCATTGCGTGTTGAGTGGCAGAACTCAACGCCGCGCTTAACCTCGACACCAGAGCGAAGAAATGGAAATATAAATTTAAGTAAATATTTCATCTCCTCAAGTGGGGATCGAACCCACAACCAATCGGTTTCACAATCACACTTCGTGCCGCTGCGACACGACTGGCCTCTTTTTTAATGCGGTTAAAAATATAGCTTAAAAAGCAATAGTATGCTAATATTTAAAAAAATGGTTTTATCTCAAAGTCACTTATTATCTTAGTTTCTGGATTATATTTTACATTCTGCCTAAATGTATTTATCGTTAGAAACATTGTATTTGGATCATTAACATTTTCTTGTTCAAGACTTAAGCCCGAGGCATTCAAACGCTGTAGGCACGTTCTAGCATTATATTTTGTTGTAAAACATTATTGTATTATAAATACAAGAAATATTCTAATACTTTTTAGCTTTACGCTGTATCTCGCACATCACATAGTAGGGAGAGGGAACCTAAGAACATAGTGTTAACACACTTGGTTCCCATTAAGACATTTCCATTCCCCATTTTCCGCCAAATTCTGAAGGTAATGCGTGTTGAAAGGCGGAAATCAACGCCGCGTTTTCCCTCTTTACTAGAGCCATTAAATGAAAACGTTAAAATTTGCCTTGTGCCGGTGCACCACGACTGGTTTTATATGTTTATTGCATTTCATAAAATAATTCATATGCATACATCTCTTGCGATTGAAAGGTGAAAACAATAAATAGAATAGAATCTTTCATTGAGGTCTCAATGAATGCAAGGGATGAACAGCCGCGAACATTTGGGTAAGGGATATATTTTGGTTAGCTTTTTTCCCAATACGAATCCAAATAAACCATTTTCTCTCTATCTCTCTCTCTCTTAATGAAAAGTAAAGCGTTTTTAGCGCTCAGACACTCCGTGTTCCAAGTGTGAAAATGACGGAACCCAACGCCCCGAAATATTTTACCAGCAGCAACGATTTATGTTTTAGATGACCTGTTGAGGATACCCTCAAATGGGAATCGATCTCACTATCATTTTGTCTAGTCTTTATGACATCACTGATTTATTTTAATCATAAATTTAGTAAGTACTTTATAAATAGCAGGGAGAATATGAAATAAATTCCTGTCAATTACAAATTGCGCTTGATTCATTAGCATAATTTGTTAGCAAATAAATCGATATACACGTATTCATAGAATAAATCTATAGACACATTAGTACCACATTGGTTACATTTATCACAAAGCCAACTGAAAATAGCCTTTACAAAATATTTAACACTAGTGGGCGCGCGCGGCTTCGCCCGCTTATTTGCATCCTTAGGCGTGAATTCTAAAAAAACCACGAAACACGTGTTAAATAAAATATTTTTAAGAGTTTCAATTTCAAATTTTATAAAAATCGGTACAGATTAAATTTTTTTTCCATACAAACTTTCAACCCCTATTTTATCCCTTTAGGGTTAAAATTTTTCAAATTCCCTTCTTAGTGGATGTCCAGGTTACGAAAATAAACATCTGTCCAAATTTTACGTTTCTACGCACAGCGGTTACGGCTGTGCATGCGTCTTACCTCAGTCAGTCAGGTACATGTCCTTTTATATATATAGATAGATTATATTGCAGAATCAAAGTTAAATGAGGCCGGGCCGTGGTGCAGCGGCACGAGGTGACTGCAAAACCGACTGGTTGTGGGTTCGATTCCCTCTCGAGGATATGAAATATTTACTTAATTTTATATTTCCATTTCCTCGCTCTGGTATCGAGGTTAAACGCGGCGTTGAGTTCTGCCACTCAACACGCAATGCCTCCAGAATTCGGCAGAAAGTGGGGAACGGAGTGTCTTAACACTAGGTTCCCTCTACCTACCCTACTGTGTGCGGGATAGAGCGTAAAGCTAAAAAAAAATCAAAGTTAAAGTCGTGGGCACAAGCGTGCGACTGCAGCCAAAAAGTCAAATAATTTTATTCAAAATAAGAAGAACATGCTTCATTTCTTGAACGTCAAATAATTTACCACCAGTTCACTAAAGTTAATGCCTCAGACCTGAGAAAAACTGGCGCAAGAAACTCAGCGGATTTTTTTTTATTCAATTATACAAAAACACATTTTAACATTTCTTACAAGTGAGTACGAACAATAGGTTCCCAGGTTCTAGGAAGTACCGCCGCACACAACATGGTGGGCAGAGGTCCATCATGTTATGTGCGTCAATACAGCATGAATCTAATAAAAATATTTTAAACTTTATATATCTTTAACATCAGTGACTGAGATTGCTCGAAAAAATACCCCGATGAAGTAGCAATGAGAAGGAGTCAGGGTGGTCTTTGGGGTGGGTCGTCAACAAGATTTTTGGGAGAGAACTAAGTCCAGCAGTGGGCGTAGTTTAAGTTGGGATGTAGTTGATGTTAATAAATATCTGTGATTATCTGTGATTATCTGTAATTACATTGTACACAAACAACAACTATTATAATTATTTTTAACGAAGAAGTAATTCAGCTATATATATATATATATATATATATATATATATATATATATATATATATATATATATATATATATATATATATATATATATATATATATATATATATATATATATATATATATATATATATATATATATATATATATATATATATA